>JAQGBY010003430.1:0-19308 GCA_034698785.1 Mycogona germanica
ATTTTTAATATAATAACAATGATAATGTTTTGCCCATCTGGCAATATACAAAAACTTCAAAATAGCGGTGGAAGTGATCACTTTAGGACCGATTAATTAAATGCCTCTGTGTAATTTATTAAATGATTCTGTCGTGGTGATCGGAGCCACACTGCACTGGAATTCTCAAGGCGTCTTAAGAGGGTATAACAACGTCACGAGAAGGTCGCCATACAAACGGCATTGGAAAAATAGCAAATAACTAACATAAAACTTTTTTATTATGTAGAAGAGGTATGCCTGCAGTAAAAAAAAAAAAAAACATCGCGTTCTGCTTATGGTGTGCAAAACACGCAAGTTGGTCATCTTGGGCAGGTGTAACATCAATACTAATGAACAAGTAGGCGTGCTACATGGACATAGTCATGAATCGGAAGAAAGGAAATAATTCTGAAACGACAATGTTCAGGCAAGTGTCGTGACAGTGAATTGCCAGCCATGTTCACGAACAATAAGCTCGACAAAATAGATTTTGATTCAAAAAGCGTGAGGCGCGCGCGTAAAGTTTGCAAATTATCAGATTGAACAAGTTCACGTCGCCTCTAAGAATTCCCAATTCTTCGTGCACGTACAACGAGGAAACGAAATTAAGAAGTTTGGCAGCCTTGTCACTGGTGCATGACGACTGTAATAATGCAACTTCGTCAGCAAATTGCTGGTTGTATGCGCGATTGTTACAAAGCAATGCAAAAACCTGTTTTGCGTTTTTACTAACAGATAAATCAGCACTTAATAAAAATATAAAAAGTTTAAATCAGACACCAATTGCCGCCCGTGAACAAAATATTTGAATCGCCCCCCTGAAGTACTACAATACTCGGTGTGGCCATGACGTTAATGATTTTAATGAATTGCACAATCATCGCAATCGAAAAATAACAGCGCTTCCTGTCGACAGCGATAAGCATCAACCATTAAATGGTACCATTCTAGTGCTAAGGTGGCATCGAGTAAGGTGCACGTATACGTAAACGATGTTCCCGTGTGCAAATAATAATTAGATTTTCTTACGTCGCTTCTCAAGGCTACGGACTTAATGGTTGGGTGCTGTTCGACGCCATTAATTTGGTCTTTCCACTTAAGTGTGCATGCAGCGGCAGAATGGGAAATGTTTACCGAACATTTTTCAAAAAGAAAACGTAAGGCAACGCATCGGGTCACTATTGTTGAGCGATAAACAAATGAGAAATGAAAATGAGCCACCATTACTATTTACATTTTATATCGACCATTATAATTTGTGTTTTAGTAACTCGGTAAACAGGCGACAATATTAATTTATCGGAGTAGGCCGAATTGCAAAAATATTGTAAATAGAGTGGCGTGTTGTTTCGTTTCGTGCAATCTACGAAATAACCTTGTCAATGACAAAGAACCAAACGGTAAACGAAAAAAAGCATGCATTGTGTACTTTGTGCATTTAATGCATTGTGGACCTGAAAATATGGACCCTTTTATTATTTTTAATAAGTCGGCCAAAAATCGACCGATTATTATGAAACTTGAGGATAATTAAGACAACTGTATCCCCTTTCGAATTCAGAGACTCAAATTTCAATTTGCAAATTTCTCACTATTAAAGGCTCTCGTCGATTGCCGATTACCGCTGCAATACCTCACTTTGTAGCGCGATTGCTGAACTCTTGTTGGGAAAATGCCGTTCAACTAACATAAAAATGCGATAAAGTATTATGCCAAATGACTTTTTAACGCGTTTCCAAACAAAAGATGGATTAGGCAAAAGATGAACCAAACCTAAACTGTCTACCTTCGTGAAACATTTGAATAACCACAGTTTATAAGATGGAGCATCGGTCCGGTCCTTTTCCAGATTCTTTGTTCGATGTTATCAATTTGTTATGTCGCATTTTTTTAATCTTAGGTAAGCGGCATTTTTGCATCAAAGTTGAGCAAACCCGCAACACTATTGCGAATTGCATAATCGCAAGAATTGCGTAATCGGCAATCGACAAGCGTCACCGGCAAGGCACAACATTACATTAGTAGTGAAAAAAAATTTAAATTGAAATTTGAGTCTTGGAATTTGAAAGAGGATATTATCTTAAATACTCCCAAATTTCATAGTAATCTGACTATTTTTGGTCGACATATTAAAATAATAAAAGGGGTCCATAGTTTCAGGTTCACCCTGTATATGTATATACACTGCGCGTAATATTTATGGAACGGTTAAAACTAATAAATTGCAATTGTTAAGTATTTTTTATTATTCTGTAGACATGCAAAACTGAGACGTCATTTTAAATTGCAGATCACTTTTGACCTTCAGCTTAGCACTTTGTACCGAAATGTCACCCATCAACGATGTTTTTCAAAAGTCGTACACTGTAAATTCTAAAATTTCATTGCGAATGTTTAAACCCCGAAATACAAGCGTACAACATCCAAGTGCTCGGCAGTTGCCTATACAAATTGCAAAATAGAAATTTTACGCATTAGCTTGCAATTTTGAGTTGAGCAAACAAATCGTACCGCGAAACATTTAATAATTGTAAATATGAGATCAATATAAAGTTCGTCACACCTGGTTAAAATTAAATGAAATTAACATGTTGCCAATTGCTATCAAAACATCGAACCACTCCGCGTGTAGTTTTCAGCAACAACATATTGGTAATAAGGAACTTGCGAAAAAGGGCGCGGGCTGGGCGACGTGACGTGTGAAATGATGTTTGTTGAGTAGCACCTTTCTAGGCTCAGAGCCCGCTCAGAGCCCGCCCAGGGCGCGACCTGGTAATTTTGCCTAACCTAGGGGCTACCTAGGAAAGGGATCTTAAACGTTGCCTGATATCGTACAGACCCGGGGGTCACGTTTTGCCTCCATTCCGAAAGGAATGCGTGCGAAGGAATTTCTCTCGTCCGATAAATTCCGGGCGGAATCGAAACCGCGATACAGGCACTGAAGACAAACACGCTAACCATTACGCTACTAGACACTCGACAGCTCTTCCTGGAGCGTGCCTGGATGTTGCCTGACTGTTACGTCATATAAAAAATAAGGAAACGTAAAATCCCCAATAACAAATAGGAGTAGATCAATTCAAGCACGAACGCATTTCATTTCGGCTGAACAACAACTGGAGGACACTTGACATTTAATGGCTTTCGCAATGTTTATGAAATTTTACATATTTTGAAATCTAGGCTTAGCATGTAAAAAGCAAAGATCTTGTTTCGTTATTCTGACAATTTCGTCATGCAGCTTTGATCTCACTGTGAACTTCAACAAACACAAAACTAATTTGCAGATTCCGCCGCACGGCTATCACGACCACATTCTTCAGGATATCTCAGGTCAAACTCAAGGTTTGGTTTGATCACCTAGCGCCGGTGACATCATGCATAGAAGCTAGCCAATATGACACGTCTTAAAAGTTGGAAGCGAAATTGTGAACGTTTCCCCCCACTGATGCCTACGATTTGGTTCGCTTACAACTACGAGTGTATGAATGTTCATCCGGCATGGGGAGGGGGAGGGAAAGTCGATAAATCTTTGGAGGTGGGTATGTGGGGTCACAAATCGACACAGGGAATGTGAAAAGTTGATATGGAGCTAAGGGTACGAGAAATAATCATAGGAGGGATGGATTGTGGTCCGTTTGCCGGTGTATTGCATATATAGGCCGGATGTTTGCAACTCCTGTTGTGATATACATTACAGTAGTGAATTTCAAAGAAACCCTATGTTTCAATATGCCTGACCTTAAATCAAACCACGCTTATTAGAAAAACATCTAAATGAAACTACATTCCCTGGTTGTAAACAATAAATTTCTCGAAATGTACATTTTTCGCATGCAACCAAAAAGCATGTGAGCCGCGTATAAATTATTCTGGCAATAAATTCATGTTTAAGTGAATATAAATTGTCTACTCGTGCGAAAAAATATTTTGGCAATTCAGGAATGATCATTCCAATTGTGGCCAGGTGGCGCTGAGATCATCTACCTCCCCTCCAAAGTTAAAGGGTGCTGATTACGGTCAGAAGTTTCGCTTTCATTTTCATCATGTTTACTAACTTTTCGAATTTGAAGTGTTATATAACATTGTCAAACAAATATTTATTAAGAGGGAAGGAGAAGGAAGTTTTATTTTTAGAAAAATTGTGTCACCAGGAAAATAAGGGTTCCTAATGGCCTAGCAAGCCAGGCCACCAGTGCGCCCGGATAATAAAGGTAAAGAAGTTTCCCAAAAATCGGTATACAGTCGTATTGTTGACTCTCGACCCAGCGCATCCAGTGGGCGACCATAAAAACGTAATCTGAAATGCATCGAATTGCCGCATGCGCCCGCAGATAGACATACACAGTATTGACGCGACCTCCTCGCGTACAAACACTACGGTCTTTGTGCAATATAATAAATATAGTGCGGGACACCCCTCTCTCTCTCACACACACACACACAAAACACATAGAACGGAGGACGCTTTTCATTTTCAGAATTATTGACGCGAATCGATAGTTAGGCGCACGCTGCAGGCAAAACGCATCTCCGAATATTCTACAGGGAGGACGTGCTCGCCCGGTCATGTATACGTTAATACGGCACCGCGAGGGACGTTCTCAAAGCGACACGACGCGTCAAGACAGCAACGTCACGAGAGCCGGCAAGCAATCACACACTGCAATTACGAAATGCGGGCACAAGCAATTTCAAATTACAAATGGGCGTTTTGAGCTCAACTTGGGCTAGATTTTAGAAAACATTATGTGAACAAAAGAGCCTAATTTGCACTAAGGGGCAGTTCATGTATTAAAATGAAATTTCATCGAAATGCCATGTTGCTTTGGTCCATATGAAATATTTCCTCTCATGTGCTTAACAACAAAATGACACTTTCTTGGAGCAACCCAGTAAAATTGTCCAAATGGGGATTACAAAATATTTCTTGCAAACAATTAATTCGGTTCCATCAGCTGTCTCAGCTCAGTTGCTTGTAACGTTACGGTAAAGAGAAAAAAGACATCCACATAATATTTCTGCTCACTCGTAAATATCGTGTAGGTATTTTCTTTGGAAAGTTCGGTGAGCCTTTCCTCTCATGTGCAAGGGTCACGGCAACCCTTTTTTTTACCAAAGCTTGTTCTCTATTTTTTCCAGGATTCCCCCGTTTCCCAGATCAAACCAGTGCGTGCTGGCGCGCACTGATCAATAATATCGAGTCTGCCCCACACGTATGTAGGGGGGAGGGGGAATGTAGCGGCGGGCCCCAATGTCAACAAAACGGAAGAAAAGTGTTAGGTTTTCCAGACGCACTTGGCTCAGCACCTCTTCATAAACATGGCAAACGGGGAAACCAAAAAAAAACATATATGGCAGTTCAATTCTGCGAAAACGGGAGAGAAACAAATAGTAACTCACGACCGGATCCTATCCAGAATCCTAGCTTACTTGTTTCGCACGAGTGTCAATAAACAAAAATTCACGGCTCCTCTTTCCTGCTGACTTCCGCTACAACATCAAACCTAACGACAAACACTACTGTGTGTGTTGCTCAATCGATTCCATTGCAATTGATTAACTAAGCATTTTTGTCGGAAAAATTTCAACACCCCCACGTCAACAGAATCTTCAATTTTAACGGAGGACGCGCGTTGGAAGCGAACCGCAGAAAAATAAACAGTGAATTAACGAGAAGTCGTTCGCGAGAAATGTTGGTGAGATTGCGTCAGAAAACGCATAAACATAACAAATCTGGAGAAAAATTGTGTTGGTATGAGGAGCCTTGTTTCGCACCGGCTTCTTCATTGGCGAACAACTACTCAACAAATAACACAAATCAATACTTTTCGCGAAATACAATTTTCAAGATTTGAAGACGAGACCACTAATCTCGTCTCCGCCAAGTAAACACCACAATGTTTGCGTTTGTGCAAGTCTCGCTTTTCGCGTGGGTTGAATCACACCTGGAAAACCGAACTCCCCCTTCCCCACCACGGATTATACCATCAACCCATAATACCCACACCCTCGGTCCTCCATCCATAGGGGTCGGGATGGGTGAAAAAAAATCGATATTAAAAAAGGAGTAATCGCGTCGCGTTGCTACAAGTATTTATCGGCCTACCGAGCCATCATAATACTGCGCGTTACATATTGCTCACTGGATATTGCGGTATCCAACAGAGAAAACTCCCAGCGTATTCCAGCCATTACATGGATTTACGTAGTAATGCATGCAGACGGTTGCAGCTATTGGGACAACGCTCACATATAGAAGGCGCCAGTGAAAAACGGCTGATCGTACTGCTTGAACACAGTGCGGACTGTCGCTGACGTTTTGAAAGACGTTTCGTCGTCATCGGAGTCGGGGAATCCTACAATCATCGCAACAACCAGTCAGGCTCGTTTTTAATGTATGGACAGTTAGATATAGACTGGTTTCTCTCCCACCTACACCAGGGGTCGGACTACATACTGCGACGCGACAGCTTCATATATCTAAACGCGCAGACCCGAGCCAAAGGCGTGCGGACAAAAAGTCTATATGAGAAAACAGTTGCGCATGTACATGTAGACTCGTATACATGTACTGTATATGCGCGCAAGCTGTGCATGGCATGGCAGACTGCGGTTATGGGCATTGCGGGGCCTTCAGGCGCTGAGCCCCGTTCTAAGCGCTATTTAATACAACCGTAATGAAATTTAATGCGAAGTGGAGAGAGAGAGCTTTTACATTCGAGGCAATGACGTCGTCCATCGCACTCACTGAGACATATACTATCCCTATAGACTCTGCCTTAATGATACACAACATGGGGGTTATGAAGGGACGTTCTTGTGAATCACAGCTTGTCCTTCTCACCCACGACCTTCAGAAATCCTTGGATTGGATTGGATGGACAGCCAGATAAGATTTTCTCAAAGCTTTTGACACAGTCACTCCTCATCAACGATTATTAGCTAAAGCAAATGTATATGGTAATAGTAGTCACGTTTTAGACTGGATGTATTTTTAAGTAATAGAAAACAACAACTTGTTTTTGGTGTTCACTCTGAATTGATTGGTGCGGCTTCAGGAGTGCCACAGGGCAGTGTTTCGGGCCCTCTTTTGTTCCTGTTGTACAGAGTATATCAATGATATATGTGAAGTCGTACAATCCAACATGAAACTTTAATCTGATTATACAATGCTGTGCCGAGGGGTATAAAATGTGATCGGGACTCAGTTGAATTGCAGAAAGATTCAAATGATGTAACTACTTTGTGTAAAAAAAATTGAAATTGAGATGGTCCAACAATCAGCGCCGCGTACATGAAAACAAGCGATCTAACCAGACTTAGAACCAAAATCAGAAAGTGTCCCCGTTTTGAGTGCCATCTACTAGTATATTATAACCTGATGATAGGCGAGTTCTTCGAATTAGTATTATTTGCATCAAATTCATTTCGAGTACCTCTAGTTTGCCGTGAGGGGCAGCACTTTCGCTATCGTGTCGTGATCTCTGAATGTTAAGAGTAAATTTTGTATAAAAAATTTAAAAAATCAGCACCCTGCCTTTTAAAGAATGGATCTCGATGAGAAGCTTAACCAATTTTTCTGCAGACTTGTTTCGGATTTGAAACAGCCCGGCATATCTTCTAACGGCGGCAATACTCCTACATACTGCATTCGAAAAAGGATCCTTGTTTTTCCTTAAAATATAGGGTGCTGATTTTTACAAAATTGGCTCAACATTCAGATATTCCTTCGAGTATCGACTATCAGGATAATTTCAGTTGCTGTGGCGGGCAATTTTAATAATCCGGTTGCTCATCCATACCATATATTTACATATATTGGGGTCTCAGGACTACATTTTGTACTCAAAAGAGTTAATTTCGCATTTAAATGGCATCACCTGCTAATAAGAATTTTTATTAAATTTTCCATTTACGAGTGAATTTATAGCGGGGGAATCGCATTACAAACCACTTCTCCACATTACTTTACTTAAATTATATTACGGACGAATCGTTCTAAAAAAGCGCCAGTTTTAACGTGAATTACTTCCGTAATTTCTTTAACCCAAATTGACGTTTAATGGTAATGGCGTCCCATTTGAAAACTGAAACATTAATGAGAGAGCACGCTTAAAATGGTTCATTTCGTTGGTTTGAACGGCGAATTGTCCGCCACTTATTTGTCGTTGTAGACGGTACCACATAATTAGGCTGGATATACTGCACCTAATGATCTGTAGCAGCTTGAGCAACAATGAAGCCCGATGAACATTCGCTTTTTCCACTATAAATAAACAGTGTACTCCTTGTATTCACCCAACACGCGGAATCCCACAAAACCGTAAACAGCAATAAACGAGATGATTGTAGAGAAATGCGACGCTAGTAAAGTGCATGTGATACATAACGTAATCGCCAAATGCTCTCCGATGTGGTCGCGTTTCGCCATTAAACTATCGTAACTAGATTACAGAGAACCCATTTCTTTTTTTGTTTTAAGTAGGCCAGATTCAATTGAGAAAATGCCAAAGTAGGCTTTTTATAGATCTGGCAATGGCGATTCAGTTGTCTTCAGAACTTCGAAGGCATTCGAAATAATAAAAAGATCAATAATTTAAGTTTTTATACAGTCAACTAACTACTCATTGTTAATAGTGCGACTTTAAATTTCAAACGCAATCTACTGCTGTATGAAACTGAACTCAGGCGTTCATAAGGGACTCCAAGTTATATTTAATGAAATTAGAATCAATCGATTTAACATTTTGTGAGCAATGCTTCCAGTTGAAAACTGGAACTTGTCTATTCTCGAATAAAACTTGGGGAGTTTCTAAGCCGCCTCTGCAAGGCTCTCCCCGGTCAAACAGACACCCAGCTCAAGCAACTTCGAAATACCAAATGAAAACGGGGTGCAGTCGAACTTTACAATTCATTTGGCAACGTCTCAATTCACATGTAGTAAAAAGCCCGACAACTAACACTAAAACCTAGCAACGAGTGGAAAATGGTTGATACGATTGGCCACATGTAACGAGGTTCTCTTTTATCGATTCTTCACGTCCAAACCAGACCGTTACCGTTGATGCCATGCACAAACATTGCCACAATTTACTTGGGGCCCGGGGCCGGAGAGAGTCGAGACGAAACCCAGAGCAGTCGCAAATGCAAGGGGGGCCAAGCGATTATATTAAAAGTTGATTGCTACAGGTTAATCCACACCACCCCTCGTGAAAGGGCGTGCACAATTTTAAAAATACATTTGAAACCAGAATTTTGACGCCCCCCTCCTTCCTCTGGGGGCCCCAGGGGCCTCATGCTGCCTCCCCCGCTATCTAGGCCTGGTAGGACCGAAACACTTTCACGGCCATCTTACAGTGAGAAAAAAACATGTGTACACACACACACACACACACGCCCACGGCTTCAAAAAGAAATCGGCCAACGACATAAAAAAAAAAAGTAACGGCTCTCGGCTATCTCTTAATTTGTTGATAGAAAACGGTTATATTTGCTTAGCCTCACACTGTGAGGCCAATAAAAAAGCTGCTTTCTTGTAGTCCTACGTTCTCCTATGTTCCTTGTAGACGTTTGGCGAATTGACACAGTTATTCGAAGCCGCTTTTCGAATGCAAAAACGAAACTTTTTAATTCTCGGCGGAGGCCTTCGGCAAAAAACTTCTAAACAACGTGTCATTCGAAGAAAAAAAGGTTTAAAAAAAAGAACAGCTGCGTAAATCGTAAAAACACTTTCCAACACTACATTGGAAATTCAAAGATCATTCAGTGGCTGGAAGATCTTGCCACCTCGTCTATCAGTTAAGTACTCTCGATTAAATTGACAGCGCTGGATCTACTTCAAACCAAGATACGTGTCAGATGCTAATTGAACTTGTCTATAACGTAGATGCCTCTTTTTGATTCGCCTACAGTGCACCACCACCAAAAACCTGCTCAATAAAGATGGGGATGATTGGTGTCCTAATAATTGACATATTCCCAGTTTGGAGTACTTATGAATTCAAGAGGACTGCTCGTAGATTTAGAGTTACAATCTGATGACCTAAACTGATGCTGAAATTAGGTGCTGCAGGTGTGCTAACGAATCGACAGAACATAATTAGGGAATCTCAAGAGGAAATTATGTGGAACTCTTAGGAAATTGGACTGCTTGTTTAGATAAAATGCTATCTAGAGAGTATCTCTGATTTAGCGGAATAACGATATTTATTAGGAAGTCTACCTTTTTTTTTAAAGACTATACCAGATTTAGGTCAGCGCCAGGCGATAGACGATTGGAGCGATGATCTTTATTTAATTAATTCGAATTATAATTCTGAATTGTAAAAAGTATTGTGTCGCAAAATTCGAAATTGCGGGGTTCGAACACCGGGTCTCTGTCTGGTGTGGCCAGTGACATATCCAACGGGCATTTGTCGCACGCAAACACAGTTAAGGAACAATGAAATTTAATACAACTTTAACACCATCGTTAATTGTTAAATTGTCAAGTTTGCATTGTAATTTTATTAATTTATTTATTTTTGAACGAGACAGAAACGCAACCTTATATACAGGGCGACCTCAAATACGGATTCATCCGTCGCCAGTAGGAGTATATAATAAACCATGTTGTGATCATAGCCCGAGTGACATTTAAATTAGTTGGCAACAACATTTAACTGTCACCTATAGGGCGCGTCAACTACCTGAACTTTAACCAACACATGCGCTTATGGGTATTCACAGCTGATGGGTGTAGCAGCAATGCAACGCAGTAGGGCGACTGACAAACTGCAGGGGGAGCTCCCCCCATCCAAACTGCAGAACCTCGGCAATTTGTTGGGATGAATTACGAATTTGTCGTCGTTGGTCCCCCCCCCCCCTGTGCATATACTCCGCTTTCATGTTTACTTCCTGATACATTACGCATCCCATTAAGAGGACAGAATGTTTTCTTAGCGTAATTATTTCCCTCGCTTGATGACGCCGTGATATATGGTCTTTTTCCCCTTCCCTCGTTTCAACCCAACCATCATTTAAAACATCTCTTCCAAATGCATGTGTGTAAATAGATACTTGCATTTGGAGGTGCTCTGCGCATGCGCTATTGATGTCCTCTGGTAGATTTCCAGAGCGAATCGGTTGATTCTATCAAAGGTGCTGCTTACGAAAGTTATTCCCGCGCTCCTAACGGTGACTTGGGGATATGACTGACTCAGCCACAAGCGGCGAGGTTGTAATCTGCCAACACCAGCCAAGCGATGAAATGTGGGCCACCTTGTAACAAAAGATTCACAACAAAGCCGGCTATTTCCTGGATTTTCATAAAACGTTGTCTAGCAAACATGCATGCATCCATATATTCGCAGAATGCTATGCAGGAAGATATGAAATTTAACTTCAGTTTTTCGGCCTCACGGCGATCTTGGAAGAGAAAAAAGAAAATATTTTCGCTGGATCCAATGCTCGACTGCGCTACAATTTTCAGCTAAGCTACTTTATTAAATCTCGGCTCCCCTCTTGCATGAAAGCTTAATGAATCACTAAAAAATGGCGTTCTCTGGTTCTTGGCAAGTCTAGACAACACAAGACCTACTACCTGAACAGGAGGACTTCGCTTGAGTATTTCAAAAGTCATAAAAAAGCAGTAATCGTCTCGCCTTGATTAAAACCCAGAGGGCGCCACCGTTTATTGCAATACAGGCATGCCCAGCATCGATCCGCGTCGCGGATGACACGCAGCATTCTTCTTTGAATGTGTGCCGTGTGCAGTTGTCGAGACGCAGAACAGGTTTCGACAGACAAAGGTGCAAAACGCAGAAGAAAGGAGTTTGACACAGAAACTTGGTTGGTCGGTGGTGTGCCGGCTGCACTTGTCATGGGCCAACCAACGCTTGGTCGCAAAACCGCTGCAATGGCCAACAAACGTCAGCAATATCGCGAAAAGAACGTCATTTAAACATCATTTTTGGTTGGTCGACGGTTCGTGAGAATTTCGAACGCAAGCGAAGGGGGAAAAACGAGCACGGCAATAAACAAAAGAAACACAAAGTCATGGCGTACTTTCATTTTCCCCCCGGCAAACTTTCACTTTCGAAAACGCTATTCGAGAGGAAAGCTTGGTCACAAAATTATTAATTACGATCGGAAGAGTTTCTTCGAGTTTTGTTCGAAAATGCAAATTATCCTTACAAATATTTAGCCGTAAAAATATACAGAACGCATTTCAAATTGGGGAAGTGAAAGGAATATTTTGTCTTATATATTTAAATGGGGATTTATTTCTGAAACACAAATTCAACATGTTTTCTTCGTCTTCAATCAATTTAAATTAAAAAATCCTTTAAAATAAATTTGGTCAGTCCCGATTAGAAATCGAAGTTGGTCAATGATCAGTTGACACAAATAGGGCAGAATCTGTCGCACAACAGTTGGTTAGTAGGTCAATGTCATCGTCGCAATAATTGTTGCTGCAATATCGGGAAGCTATCCCGTCTAGATGTCTATTTGTGTCTATGGTCTGGCTCGAGAGACAATCGCGTCGTCTCGTACGAGTATGGCAATAAATCACGACGTGACCAGTGACGCAGGCGCATTGTGGGTGACGTCATAAAACGAGGGCCGACTCGAAGTAGAACACGTTTAAATAGGAAGCCTGGCGCGGGCGTGCTCACATCGATGCACCTGTCAACAATGGGCCCAGCTGAACCCTGTGACCTTTTCAAACCACTCCAGTCGATCGCCCCAGATATTTTATCGAAGGACAAGCGGGGGGAAAGAATAAACAATAGCAGACATTTCGGCAACAAATAGCCGCGAGAGATTTGTTATCTCTCGTCCCCCCCCCTTCGATTAGAAAAATACAAACAGCTAATCAAAAAAGTAGACAGACTTTTTGATTGCAATCGAATCTCCAAATAAATTCTTACTCGATAAACGAAAAGATCCGATTTATTTTTTCCTTCGAAGAACCATTCGTAAGAATCAGGGGGTCTGTTGCAGTTATTGTGGATCAATGGTGAACTATCGAAAATGCTATCAAAAGGTCAAACAGGAAAACGTTTTCCTGTTTGACCTTTTGATAGCACGGTAATCCTCGCGGTAAATAGGAATTCACTAGCAGCTACAAATGCACGCTTATTTTTACCTGCCCTAATCGACGAATACAAATGCCATCTGATGTTAAAGCCAAATATAAATTTATGACCAAATTTAGATACTCAGATACCATATATCGTAAACAATTTTATATATAAAATATATAAAATATGTTATGATAAAATCTCATTCAGGCTATTTTATCAAGCTAAATGTTAATACCTAACATTTAAACGAAACTGTTAACTGTCAAGCTGATGTGGATTTAACCATTTGCCCTTTATTTTGATATTTTAACCACAGAAGGTGTGCGAAGGGATTTTTCTCGCGCGAAAAATTCCGAAGATATCGGCCGGAATAGAAACCGCGATTCGGGCATTGAAGGCAAGAACGATAACTACTGTATTTACGCCACTCGACATCTCTCAGTGTTCAGCTTGGGGCGACAACAACAACGCCACAACGGTGAAGCGGTGAGAACCGAATCACAACACGGTTGAGTGAGGGGCGGGGGAAGATGCCGGGCCCGGTGTGAGAGACGAGCATCTGCCACCCCCCGGAACGAGTGAACCACACACGGCGCGCCTGTACTGTGTGATTGCCTGCGTACGGGGGCGATTAGGGGGGATTTTTTTGCACAGATGCACACACGCACACATGGAAAAGCGATACCCCGGCTGCTGCTCTCTCGTTACCCGCGACAGGAGACGAGTCAGCCAAGTGTGGGGGAGGCAACAACAACAACGAGCGCTCTAGTTGCACTTAAAAGTCGCCGGCGCCAAGTATGCCGAGCGTGCCGCCGGCAAGTGTAGTGACGGCTTTTTCATCCCCTTCCCTCTTCCCATCCCCCCCCCCAATAACACTTTCCAAAAGTCGATCACATCGAGCGGTCGGCGTCTCAAAAAAAAATGTCTCGAGACATCACGCACGTCAGCCCAGCGTTGCGTCAACAAGGTGAGCGACTCGTGCAGTAAAAGAAAATCAGTTTGGAGAGAAGGAGGGAGGATAGTTTCTTCGTTTCATTTGTCAAATCGGCTGTTCCGGGGTCCAGATTATGGGATTATCCCACCGAGATGAGGGGGTGGGTGAGTGGGTGGGGCTAGGAGAGTTCCAATCAGAAAGAGAAATTTCCCTAAGGAATTTTGCATAGAAAACTTTTCCACGAAAGAAACGTACACATTCTGCGAAAAAATAAAATGTAACCGCCTCCCAACCCCCGGCTGTAAACAACGACTGAAACAGTAACAACGTTAAACTTTAATTTCTAAAAAATTAATTAGTACGGTAAAAAATAACGCACACATGATTCACGTTCGAGACCTTTGAAATCGAGGTTCTTAATTTATAAAAAATTTAGAACTTCTTCATAAGCAAATTTGAAAGGCATTTATTGTAAGGAGAGGCAATTCTTATCTTCGAACAGAAATTTTCAAACCACTTCTCAGAAGTCCCACTTTAAACGTACAAAAATTTCGGTTAGGATCGCGACCAGCGTCATCAGCCGACAAAACTCCCGAAATAATTTTCCCCATTCGACAACCTGAAAACGGCAACTGCTCAGACGCCATTATGAACAAACGCCGTCGTTTACGTCATGTCTCCTGCCAAGTGACTCCCGCTGCGAACACGGCTCGAAAATCGTCGCCGGGGCTTTATCAAAATAGTTACTGCCCCCAACATCGTACCTCCCCCGCCACCACCCATTTAAATTTTCTCGCTCTTTCCGTCTCCTCCTCCCCGTCCCGATACGTCGGACTATTTCCTGCATTCTCTAATTAACTTCTTACCACCAGCACCTCCCCCATCCCTCAAGACCCCCATCAGCGTCTTACTTTCCAAAAAGACGCACAAAGGCCACAATTATTCTCCTGAGAACCGCTGCCCATTTTCACTATTCTCAAATTACGTTCAATTATTTCGCTAAGCCAAAGGGATTTCAGCGACACATTTTAGAGAACTTCTAAGTAATTAAAAGTATAAACCTTTTTAAGGTCATTTTAAATATCAAATTACTTGTAATTTGAATTAGAAATCCAATGAAGTTTGCTTTCTAATTTCTTATTCTAAACTAGATAAAAAATTGGTTATAAAACATAATTTGTTTCGTAGATATTACCTTAACTTGTTGAAAAAAATTATCAATAAAGCAGTGCAAACCACAAAATAATCTCCTTATTCTCAAAAAGGTGGGGGACGTAAATTAAAAGTCAAAACAAATCTTTCAACACGGGAATCGAGATCTATTTTTTAAAAAATAACTTTGCAGTCACCGAATTCGCTTACAACTGTATAATGTACGAATGTACTAGATGTCACAACACTAAAATGATATATTTAAATATCCTACAAATAGGGGTTCTATTTAATTTGGGATCCCAGCAGGATAAAGCCACATATTCAATACGGACTCTTTTGAAGCGTAGTGCGGAGAAGGGCTTGCTTCCCTCAACCAGTCTCTCGCCCTACTCTCCTCCTCATCCTTTCCCCCCACCCACGACTCTCTCTCAAATATCACATGCACACACCAAAGCTCGAAACAATTTCCATAATTAGCAAGGCAACCGGCATCCCGCCGTGGCAGCCGTGCATATTAGATGTTTTCGGCTGCGTGAAACCCCATTTTTGCGGGGACCGGGAAAGAGAGAGAGAGATCCGCAACGATATTATTTCGGTCGCCCTCCATGTGTGTGCATTTGTTACGCATTATTACTATATATCATAGATATGGCCGGACAGATAGGTCGGATACCAAACGCAACCGCACACGTATTCGACACCGGGATCCAACGTTATCGCATAGAAGCCTGATAATAGAGAAAATAAATGCCAGACATCTGAGAATCGTGGTGTATTTTGCCTCCCCTTTGAATTTGAACTGAAAAACATGGGCGCTGCGCTCGACTTTTTGTCGTCAGTGTCGCTTAGTCCGAGAAATACAAATCATGTACATATAATATATATATATTTTTTTTTTTTAATTCACTGAAGTGACGGGTCACAACAGGAAGATTTTGTACCCCTCTCAGTGCTTAAGCACTTTGTGAGGGGCACGTTTTCACCAGTACCCCGGGCCAAAACCCGCGCCGGGAATCGAACCCGGGACCGCCGAACAACAGTCCGTCATAATCCAACTGCGCCACGACGGGATATATAGGAAATATATGGATATAGGGATATATAGGATACGGGAGCGCTGAGCACCTGGGGACGATAGATAGTAATAAAAAAAACAATTGTTACAGTAGTTCTAGAATCTACTTTGATCCGAGGATTAGCCGATTGATTCTTAGGAACACCACCAGGGTTAGTTATTTCTATTTATTTTTAAATTTTATTTCAGAGTAGAGAAAGACATTTATTTAGTTTTCTGAAAAATAAAAAATATAGCGGTATTTTTTGGTTTATATTTCAGAAAAATAAATAAATTTCTTTCTCTAATCTGAAATAAAATTTAAAAATAAATCGAAATATCTAATAACACAATTTTGCCGAATGCTGATTACGTATCTAATTCTGTGCCACTTTTATTAAGTTTTATGCAATTAAAACAATGTCCTTCTGCTTATGGGACCACTGAGATGCAACCCAATACAAACTTCTATATTTGCTTTTGGAGAGCGCATTCGTTTTGAACGTCTACGAAGCACAACGGTGTACTCTGTAATACGTGATTTCGGAAACTCTCATATTAGCTAACACTTTACACACACACACACACATACTCGTGAACGGGCTCGTAATTAAACTGCAGTGCTAAATCAAATACGCGTAACAAAGCCGACGTGGCTCAGAAGGAGCTATAGTGGCCCTCCGGCCGCCATTTCTCAAGGGAAAAGTCACTAATAATGTAATATATAGGCAAGGCGTTCTCAGGCTATTACAAAAAGCCGTTGGCAATTGTGTAATACCGCCTATAATATTGCGAGTGTAAACAATAGCTGGCAAGAACAGTTTCGAAAGATTTCTACACGTATTGCCGCCTTCAAATTACTACACCGAGGAACAACCAACCGGCTCAAAATCGACATATGGCGCCGAATTCGATCGTCTACACTGTTAATCAAAGACTATAAATTTAATTAAGATTTTATTTTTCCGGTTCATTCTTAAGATTGCTGTATATGAACTGTTTCAAGATGATTTTAGATGGGTCTTACGTTAACGACGCCCTCTAGAAAATAAAAATTAATATTACGATGTCTATTAGCTGATTAATAAAATTTGTAATAAAAATGGGGGTTGTGGCCGGGACAGGCCTGACGAAAAAAGACGAACAAGAGTTAGTGATAACTCTTCTAATGTAATAAATGAAATAATGTTAATACTAATAATTATTTTAAATGAAATAACTAAACTAGAAAACCGTGGGATGTGACGATAAGACGATGATGATTCACATCTAACAAAATTTACCACACTTGAAAAGCTAATTTTTATAATTACCCAAGGTGGTTACTTAAATTAAAAGAGTTATCGTCAACTCTGGTTCGTCTATTTTCGTCCGGCCTGTCCCGGGCACAACCCCCATTTTTATTTAAAATAATAAAGACGTTCTTCTTCCTATTATATTGTTTAACAAAATTTGTTATTTAAAACAAAAGACGAACTAAAACCAAAAGAAATTGAGCATTGGTCCATTTTTCTATGTTGTTCGTGACAAGAAATTGAAATAAGTGAGGCTTCTATTTTCGTCCACCACAAATTAGAAAATATTACATGTCGAAGTTCGTGAATAGGAAATTCAAGAGAGCTGTGGCTCTTTATTCAAGTCGACCTATATTAGAATTATAATCGATTAACCTGTTAAAAAGTGGGCGGAGTGTGTGTTCCAAATTGGTCGACTCAAAAGAGTGTGCAAATTTTTATTTAAATCTAACACGCTCTTTACGTTCAGATTCAAAACCGCTTATTGGCATGAAACCACAAGTTTTATATACGATTATATTAGTCAACGCCTTCGCGAAGAAAACCACAATTAAGTTACCGTGTTTCATACTAATTGCTCTTAATTTCTAACGTAGTGCTGAGAGACGTATAGGCCAGTAGCCACTCGATTATCGAGTTGCATTATCGCTTGTCGAACAGGGTTTAACGAATTATGTTATAGTGATAGATTAGATATTTCGATTATTCCTGTCCGTAAAAAAACGATAAAAATAGTTTATTTTAAATGATCGAACATTCTTTGCGAAAAATTACAAATTTGATTAGTTTTGAAAGCAAAAAAACTTCTCAGGTACTCTATAAAAGCAGGTACTGGTCGGCTTTTTAAAAAATTAATTTCCACTGTAATGAATAATAATTCGGTAATAATTGTTCGGTGCTTCAGCACTATGCGAGTGACAAATATATCACCAGTACCCCGGAAACGAATAAACAAGAGCGGCCACGCTGGGAATAGAACCCAGGACCCCAGGTCGCACAAGACGGTCACTCAACAAACGGAACCGTGAAAATCAAATCCTTGTTCCATTTCGTTGAAAACATTGGCTAAAATGTTTAGTTCCATATTAATACAATATATGGTTCAACACTTTGACTCAACTTACTGCATCGTAGAATCAGCTCTTGAGCCACACAATTCCATCCACTGGTAGCTGCTACATGCAGTCGATTATAGCTCATAACGCATTGAATATTCATGAGCCCATTTGTTCCCGAATCGACCCAGCCGGCGTGTCTGGCAACAAGACACATATACAGATGCGGGTGGATATATAAACGTGTTCGTGCGTATCTACAGAATTCTCCCCCCCCCCCACCACACACATGCACGCACGGTCAACCCCTCCACCAGAAATCAAAATCTAAAACAATGAAGTGACCAAACGGCCCACACACACACACACACACATAGTAACAATGCTAATTGCCATTGTTGTCATATGCAGGCGCAGTGGCTGGAGGCACTTCGCGTCGGGTCGGCTGGACACGCCTCACCCCATCATCCTCCACCCACAATTCTGAAACACGTAGTCTTCTACATCCTCCCGGAACCCTCTGTTCAAAAATAGGCGCACTTGAGAAACATGATTTCCGCGCTTAGAACATCGGAATTAACAATGGTTGGGGACATATCGTTCAGCCTAATCACAATGTATGAGACAGTTCTGTAACGAGTTCTTAGGTTTGTCTTTTGTGTTTCGCAAATCTTCATTTTCTTAATTTATCTTCGAGAAGATGTTTTAAATTTTACTTTTAAAC
>JAQGBY010003431.1:0-19300 GCA_034698785.1 Mycogona germanica
TCAACTTGGAAACTTGCCTATAGCCCTGACTATTCTCTCTTTTGAAAAATGAGAATAGATGAGTTTTTTTTAAAAAAAACATACCTTTCCCTGACAGATTTGAACTCACACACACATCTGTGCAACATTGGTACATGCCACCAACAAACCAATTGGAACACCTGCCTCTCACCTATTTAACTCAACTTGGAAACTTGCCTATAACGCTGACTATTCTCTCTTTCGAAAAACAACAACAGATGAGTTTTTTTTAAAAAACACATACCTCTCCCTGGCAGATTTGAACTCAAACACACCTCTGTGCAACATTGGTAAATGCCACCAACAAACCAATTGGAACACCTGCCTCTCACCTATTTAACTCAACTTGGATACTTGCCTATAACGCTGACTATTCTCTCTTTCGAAAAACGACAACAGATGAGTTTTTTTTAAAAAAAACACAAACCTCTCCTGGACAGATTTGAACTAAAACACACCTTTGTGCAACATTGGTAAATGCCACCAACAAACCAATTGGAACACCTGCCTCTCACCTATTTAACTCAACTTGGAAACTTGCCTATAACGCTGACTATTCTCTCTTTCGAAAAACGACAACAGATGAGTTTTTTTTAAAAAAAACACAAACCTCTCCTGGACAGATTTGAACTAAAACACACCTTTGTGCAACATTGGTAGATTCCAGCAACAAACCAATTGGACCACCTGCCTCTCACCTGTTTAAAACAACTTGGAAACTTGCCTATAACGCTGACGCTCTCTTTCGAAAGACAATAAATGAATTTTTTTAAAAACACAAACCACTCCCAGACAGATTTGAACTCAAACACACCTCTGTGTAACATTGGTACATTCCAACAACAAACCAATTGGACCACCTGCCTCTCACCTGTTTAAATCAACTTGGAAACTTGCCTATAACGCTGAAGCTCTCTTTCAAAAAACGACAACAGATGAGTTATTTTTAAAAACACAAACCACTCCCAGACAGATTTGAACTCAAACACACCTCTGTGCGACATTGGTAGATTCCAGCAACAAACCAATTGGACCACCTGCCTCTCACCTGTTAACTCAATTTGGAAACTTGCCTATAACGCTGACTATTCTCTCTTTCAAAAAACGACAACAAAAAACATCTACCACCAAGACTTGAACCCAAACCTCCATACCAACACATTAGCAATCCGATACCTTAACCTCTAGACTACTGAGGAACACATAGTTTCTTATTCTTAACTTAGGCACTAATCTTGCGTATAGTATGGACTTAATATTTCACAAGTGAGAGAGCCTTAGAAAAAGACAAAGAGAGAGAAAGATAGAGAGAAAGAGAGCAAGAGAGAGAGAAAGAGATTTGGTGAGAGATCAACTTGGAAACTTGCCTATAACGCTGAATACGTTTTGCTGCTGTATTGCGAGCGTCACTTTGAACCGTAGCAATTCGAATGATGACGTCACGGAGTCACTGGGTAAGCATGTGAACGCACGTGTGCAAGGTACCCCTCCGTCTATTTCGTTTTCCCAAATATTCGGCGTTTTCCCAAATCCCAAGCTCATTCCACATGCTCAAGTGACAGATTTCGTGGCGTGAATACGCACAAGTTGCCTCCACAAGCGCGCGCACGACCGAGAAAAGAGGCAACACCTAAGTGTGGCGAAAATGGAATCGTGAATACGTAAAAAAGCGTCGCAGCACAATAACGAACAAAAACGATCAATAAAAGAATGCTTGAAAGCAAATGGTATTCCTACCTCATCCTCTCTCCTTCACCCTCCACAATCTGATCGATTATATCGATCTTGTGCCAATCATACAGTCACCGTTTAGGAAATCGCTTTTCTTTCGTTGATCTTTTATTGATGTGAATTAGTTTCTATTAATATTATTAAGGTATATGATTCTTGTGACAACGTTGTGTGGGTGGAGAAGTACAAGGGTTATGGGGGGGGGGTGGTAAGTTGTTTTTTCAACATATAATTTGTGAAGCTCAACTCTAACCAACTCTTTTTGGTCTTTTTTTCTCGTCCGGCGCTGCCCCGGGCACAACTTCGATATTATTTTATGTAATTTGTGTCTGTTAGAAATGGGTTAATTTTCCAAACATACTGTGATTCGATTAACGAAATTCCTATTCTTGTTCCAAATGATCTGATCGGTCTTCTTTAACCCAAAATTTACCGACAACTTTTATATATTGCGCTTGTGTCTGACCATCTCCCGCAACTATTGCGTATTATCTGCGTTGTATAGACCCACGAAGCGGTGCAATTTAATAAGAGTATTTTGTTTTGAAGAGCTTTGTTTATTCAAATGAAAGATCGTGCGTCCTAAATAAATATTGGTAGATGTTTCGCAAAGCCATATGCTGATTTTCGAAGAGTATTCCAATTTCTGGAAGCGGGTGTAGGGGATTTGTGGGACGCCCAGAACGCTGGATGAATTTTGAGTATCCCGAGTCTGACAACATTGGTGAGAACAACAGCGTGATGGAGAGCGGGAGAGAGAGATAGAGCACCTCGCGTTGGATTGCTAAATCCATGTCACAGCGAGAGCGGGGAACGCACCCGGCGAAATCAATACACCGACTATTAAGAGAGGCCTCCACGAATATTTGATTTGAAAAACCGACTGGTGGTGTGTGTGTGATGGAGGAGAAAAATAGATCGTTCGGTATTCCCAGCTCATTTCTGGGCCGTCCTTCCCCGTGTAGGCGCCGAGTTTCTGGAGAGACACGGCCATAAAAAGCAACCACGTGATTAGCCCACACCGTTTACAATTTTTTCCCCGTGTTCTTCTAGTTGCCCGTGTGCCTAGGCTCACATTTATGATGTCTCTATGCATCCATACGTGGAGTAATGATCTTGTTGAAGATTTATTGACGATGCCAAACACACCGTGCGCTCTCTGACTGCGGTGCTACCGCTGGCGCACGACGAATGTAGAAAAATGACGTAGGCTGATTTTTATGGTCTTGTCTTGTCGTTCTCGAGGACGCCCGGCGCCATCTAGCGATCGGTGGCAATCTGGCTATTTTAGGTTTCGCAAAAATTGTTTGTTGAATCTGAAAATGACGAGTACTGCTGTCAAAAGGTTCCATTATTTTTTGTTGGATGAATTTTTATAAACTCGCGATAATTCGTTATGCAAGATAATTATTACTGTTGGAGGATTTGCGCCTAATGGGAATCGCCACCCTGCTCAGGAGGAGCAAGGTGGTGGTGCGGGTGTTCGGTGTTATTGCAGAGTTTGAGAGCCACCGAGTACTGGGTGCGCCAAGGTCGTCAAGAGATGGCGACTCTGGTGCTGAGCTGGTTGCCCCAGGCGGGGGTCACAGCCGCTCTCGCTCTCTCGTCGAGTTCAGTTGTTTTGCTCTTCTGTTCTGTGTAGTTTTTGCTTTGTTGACATCGCTTATATAGCTTGTTACAGACAATAAAAAGTCTCACTTTTATCATTGCAATTCGTCTATTCGTTTATAGCTATTAGCCTGAGTCGCATCGATTAGACCTAGTAGTTTCGATGTTCTTTCCGCCATCTTTTCTCAGCCTTGGGAGATCTACTGCGTCATTGGGCTGTTCCACCCTCGAATTTCATTAATTACAATTCATGACGACAAAATTTCTACTTCATTAATTTTTTTAGTTAGAAATAATTTCTGATGATTTTTAGGTTCGCTCTTAATTAATTATCCCGCATATTTCCAAGAGTTAATTAAATTGCTCAAATTGGTTTTGAAGTTGTTGGCAAAGTAATTAGCTATTTGGGTACACTTTATTTTTCAGTGAACTTGTTGACAGCCAACTACGACTCTATTTCATGTTTGAATAATTAACATCAAACATGAATCATGATATTTAAAAAAAAAATTATTACAATAAATTCGTCTTGTCTCGACTTATAATTGACTCAAGTTCCCTTCACTTTTAATTTATATTGGTCGAATATCATAAAGCACAAACGAAATGGCAATCAATTTTAATTAGGACTTTTCTAAGAAAAGAGGTAGTGCGTCTTATTTAATCATTTTTTACAATTTCGTTATTAGAAAACACTCAAGTAATTTAGTTTATGATGTGTGAGAGACCGTTGGGAATTTCAATTTCGAGAACTTGGAGCTTGCTTGCTTTTAACCCCTTTCGGATCTGGGAAATATTATCACATCACTCTCCCCTAAAGTTTATTAACAGTTTTCGACTCGATGAAGTTTATACTGCTCACGAATTAAAGGATATGTTGAAATTCAAGCAAAGAAATGTTCTCCTAAGACGCTAACCAAAACGAGCCGGCATTTTTTGTATACCTGTAAGGCTCGTTATATTGATCCTTTTATTTTTTATTGTATATTTTTGTTATTATCTTAAATCACGCAGCTAATTCAGCGTATCTCTTTCTAACTGTGTTGTATTTTTCAAAATCTGTAGGTTGCCGTGGTATCCAATTAAAAAGATCAATTTTTCATGTTGGCAACTGATTCTGTGAAATCGTGCGCATGGCAACAAGACATTACAGCAAATGCGAATCGATCAAGAAAAGATGGCGCGTTGATCGATGCTTGGTATTTCGGTTCCGAAATCAACAAAATAAATTGACTAAAAGTATTTTTTATCAACCAAGAGCCAAACAAAGCTTAACATTAATTTTATGTTAGGCATTAAGCAGGTTAGATGATTTTTTATGATTTCAAGTTGTCGTTTTTAAAAAAACTCGTGTGTTAAGGTAAGGTCATCATAAGGTATTAATAACGGAAGAATATGCTACAGTATTCTATATTTTCGCAGTATCTGTCAGCATTATTCAGTACTTTATGAGCAGCGAAAGACTAGCCTTCCGATTAGGCAACGCACGTATCAATTGGACAGTATAGCTGCCCCCGCCTCCAGGCAATCACTCAGTACACTATTGCATTACAATTTGCGGAATCCATTTGCAGCATTGTTCAAGCGCTCGCCTCCATAGATTGCAGTGTCGCCCGTGTTGCCTTCTGGTGGCGCTCCAGAGAATGATTTGGTTCAACGTATTCATTACACTGATACCCAATACAGTGTATTTTAGGAATTTCAACGGTACAATCGATAGTTTCATCGAATATTGTCCATGATGAGACAAACGTTCCCGGAGCCCCGAGCGGTGAGTTAGAGTTTTGCAGACTTTGCGCCGTTTCCGGCAAGCTGTCGATCGATACATGACAAAAATAGCGCCACCTAGTGAGAATCGCGACGGATTCTTTGGCCCATTCATGTAATCTTTGTCCGACTATTTCGTTTTGGGTCGGAACTTGGTTTCTTTTTTTGAAACACTTGTTTGAGCAATAATGCGGCGTCACTTCTTGGAAACGAAGGAGCTGATCGAGCTTATTGCGCCTTTTGTGCCAGTCTCATATCCGTACAACTCATTATTAACAATATCGCCTTCCACTGCCAATCTCTTTCAATATAAATTTCGCGAATCTTGTGGGCAGGATATGAGGGGCGGATTATAATACGGCATTTTGAGCCGCTATGCACATCTGGCCAGGGGGCGCCACTCAATCCAGCTACGTCATACTCTATACTCTGACTGTGCAGGCGTGGAGCGCCTCCGGATCGAGTGGGATGTTGAATGGGGTGGGATCTCCGTGTGAGTAGTGATGTCTAATTGGATTGGAAAGCGCATCTCCTCGACAATCCAAAGAGTAATTCACGTATCCTGGAGACGACGATCATGTTCGTAGAAAATCGACAAGCCGTTTAGAATTTAGCGCTATCTTTCTATCCAAGTCTATAGTACGTCTATAGAGCTAAATATCAATAGGCCGGACCGACCGATTGTTTATCCGGATAATGTAAATTAGTTGTTCGATTTGGGATTGTAGGAAATTGGCGACAGATAGGGGCTTGGTGGAAGTTGCGTTGGCGGAAAAATGCAATATGCTTCCCCAACAACGGCAATTTACTCTTTTATCCTCCGTAGACTCGCCTCCTCAGATTCACTCATATTTACGATTTCTCAATGTTCTGTTCCAGTAACATTCGCTACTGAAAAGCGAAACGCTGTTTTTTGACATGACGCTGCATGTGCACCGAAATGTACCGAGGACATTTGGAGGATTTGCTCGTAGATTGGCATGATAAACACGTCGGCCTGGCGGATGTTCATTATTTCACGATTTCACTGACATATACTGTACAATCAAGCGATGAGCTTCCCTAACATTCAAAACATCCGATAATCTATGTTTTAGGGAAACGGCACTGCGCTTTACCATTAGATGGCACGTATTTTTGGGTTCGTTATCAGGTTGTAATTGTCGCAAAGTTCAAACTTCACATTAGAATGGAGAACGAGCTACATATGCGTCATATTTTAACTCCTATTTCTCTAGAGTACACCCTTAGAATCCTACCCAGGTATGAGGCATGAAGCCTAGACCAGGTCAATTGTCCGGGTCGCCCTCTGGGGGTCTTTATTGTGAAGACGCTGGTAGACCCTCTTTAACAATTATTTGTAGTTAAAAGGAATCGCCACTAGAACAAGCGCTCATTCTGCAGTTTAAGACACGAACGGTCGCTCTCGTGGGGTTGGTTCCTTCGCCAAAAGTGTGTTTATCGAATTATAGAAAAGAACGCCGCGGGACCAACGCGTGTATTGTGTGTGAACTACGTGAAGAGTGTCATGTTTACGGTACTTGTGTAATCATGTCGAATATAGGTCATCTTACAAGTTGGCGTATCCAATTAGTGGTGATTGAAGAAATTTTATTTTTCTACTTGAATTGTGCAACCTATTGGCTATCATCTTTACAAATGGATGGAGCGATTCAATTTCTTAAGGTTGAAATGCCTTTGCAACAATTTTAGTGAAAAGGTGTTGCAGTAGCTCTTTATTTCGCTTAAGAACTTTCAGGCTCAGTTGTATTGAAATACTTATAGTAATAGAAACTTTGATTGTTAAATCATTTTTATCACTCCAGGTTTCTTTGGCTTGTAGTGGCGTTTTTCTAAGAAGCTTGCGTTGAAAATTGCATTGAAAATTGTTCTATTTTTTATTTTGGTGAGCATTTAATTTTAATTCTAAATGGGGTTCTTCCCTTCTATAAAGTGTTCCTATATAGCTTTTCTGATAAATGCAATTCAGCCTGCTGATCGACATGCAGCATCGATCTATCTTTAGGGGTAAGGAAATGTTGATTATTCAGATTCGTTTATTCATAGATGAGTGCTAAGTATCTGATTGTGAATTTATGTCACTTCTCATATCCATCATACGCCATATTGAACTGGCTAACTTAGGCTATGGAATCTCTGCATATTTAAATTTTATTTCATGTCCTGACAATTTAGCGAATGCGTTTGTCAAAGGAAAGAATTTTTTGTAGTAGGAGTTTTATGTGCATGTTAATATTCTAGATTGTGATATGCTGATGATACATAAAAATAGTTGTATTTTATGATTTCTTATATTTTTTAATTTTTTTTATTGGTTTTAATTAGATTGTGTGCCTGGTATACTAGATGGTTCATATTAAGCAATATTATTTGCATTTCAATTTCGAGACGTGCCCATCTATTTTAATTAATTCAGTGATGATAATTTCCGGATCGCAGCAATGACTCAAAATTATTCAACTATTTACAGAATTGCCACGTTTGTAGTTATTTTTGGTATGTATATGCGTGTTTCAACATCGATCCAACCATTAAATTTAATTAAGTATGTGGTTTTGTGATGACCTAAATGCCAGTGGTATTCCTAACGGCCGTGCAATGCGCACAAAATAATTATACATTGCGATTTTTAAAAACACAGATATGCACAAAATATACCTTGATTATAAGGAATTATTAATAGTGGTAGCTCAACACATAGTGGATATAAAGTGGTTATCTATGTTTGTTGTTAGCAATTCTCCTAATAATTAATTTTAATATTAGCTTCATATCCAGCGATTATCAGAGTTCGACGGGCTATATTAGCATTAGCTAGCTAGCATAATGAATGGTCTCATCATATTCTAATTTTCCCTGAGTTCGGCTGTCAATCCCGTGTTAAAAATTATTTAGGTCACTGGTCAATTGACTAAAAATGTGCATCAGATACCCAAATATTCAATCGATATTGGAACTTCTTGTCCGGGAAACAATTTGTTTACTTCTGTTGGCTGCTCTTATTTAAGCTAACGACGAACAAAGTTTGGCATCTTTTTAAATAACGTTATCGCTTGAAGGGACATTACGCATTTACACCCATTTGAATTTGAGAATTCATTGCATTCACGGTCTTCATAACTGTCCAGGGTCTTAAGAGCCACCATACACAAAAATAACAATACTAAGTTCGCCCCAACATCAGAACCAAGTTCTTTTTATCTAGCTGCACTATCATTTCTGAGGCCACAGTGAAGTAACATGAAGAAGCGGTACTTTGTAATAGCTGAAAGGCAAAATTTAAGACGAAGAATCAACTGAGAAGTCAGTCAGATGATGCCTGGCCGCAAATCGTCTGGCGGCAATTGTCATCTGACAACGTCAGCTTGGTTAATCTTTGTTGGGTCCTGTCTGTAACGCGTCGGTTATAGGTGAAGCAGATGAAAGTACCGGAGCGGGCCCATGACCTCCGGCCACCTCCAAGGCCACGACCCCAACTATACGACTGCAACGATACCACCAAAAATACAAGCTCTTTGCCTAATGAATCGCGAAATGCCCCATTTTATTTGTCGTGGCAACCGCACACGTTGTGAGAGATGCCCAGCAGAACGCGGATGGCGAGGTGACAGTTGGTCCCGAGACATCTCCTGGATACGCCCCGCCCATTATCCCTGGCATCCGTCCACCCCATTTCATCCACCTCTCTTCCCCCCTTCTAGTCCTCCACGATTCACAACGTATCCGTTGAAATCGGCACGCGCCGAGGCAATTCCTTCACTCTCTCCCTATATATCTCCCCTCAATTCACCGTCGTTTAATAGTTTTTGGATCCGCGCTCTTCCACACCGCCGGGGACGCCATAAAAATGTCGATCCGAGTTCAATTAAAAGTGAGCCACCAACGGTTGCGGGTGTCACCATGATGTGGAAGAGTAGAATCCGGTTGTCCGCTGCTCCTTGCTGATAACCAATATTATAGCAAATAAAATATTTTATATTATGCTTAAAGTACGTACCAGTTAATCGAAATTAGCTATCGAAATTGGCTAACAAAATAATAGAATAGGACGTTTGGATTATGTAAAATGAAATGGAAATTGTGCCCGGGACAGCGCCGACGAGAACAGACGAACAAGAGTTGGCGATTACTTTTCTTACAGTAAATAATAGTAAACTATTACTGTATTTAAAAAATTAATTGTCTAAACTAGAAAACGAGTAAACTGACGATACAATACTATGACGCTTCACATCCCACAAATTTATCACGGCCACATCTCCAGTGGAAAATTAATATTTATAATTACCCAAGATAGACAGTTCCGGTTTCACGTAACACCACTTGCGACCATCAGCTGTCTTTTGAACGATGAAAAATAAATTTGAAAATAGTACTAGAGCACACGGAATTGATCGCACGCACTGGTATGTGCTACCAAAGAGAACAATTGTTTAACGTTTCTGTCAAGCGCTGGCAAGTAGAAAAATTCCTACCCCTTATAGCCGCTGGATTAGTCCAGGCTTGGGGGTGGTCGGAGTCCTCCACCTCGTTAGGAGGTGGAGTGACGGGGTTTGCCCCCCTTTCAAAAAAAAAAAAATCAGGTGTTCAATTGATCTTGAAATAAAAACAAACCAAAATTTCTCCTCCCAAAGAGTAATAGTTCTATCTAGTGACAACGCGAAGCGCAGATAGAAGTGGTAGATATGTTGAAATTCAAGTATTAGCAATTTTGGAATGGATAATACATTGTCCTATTACTAACGAGTACGTTTAAGTTCATGTATAAAAATTTGCTGATGTTGCAAAGTAGTTGCTTCCATTACAACGCTGGACAAAAGACGATTATTAACATAGAAATTAATGATTATTAGTGAAGAATTAAGAGTTACCTGTATTAGGCAATCATCCATTATAAAATATATTGTTTGTTAAGGAAGTTTAACGGTGACTGCTCATCTTATAACCCCCAGGGGTGACCAGGTTGTTTTGCTTAACCTACGCTGCTTAGGAAAGGGATCTTTAACGACTCGATATCGTACAGGCTCGGGTCATTATATAGAAGGCGTGCGGAAGAATTTCTCTCGCTCCCGAAAAATTCCGAAGGCCTGAATCGAAGCCGTGATCACGGGCCCACAAGGAGAGCACGGTAACTTCTCGGCCACTCGACACCTATAACCATCATCATTTAGGATATATCGAAGTAAGGGGCTGTATGTTTGATTTTGCCAGATTACATCTCTTTTTGGTTTGTGAGGTAAAACAGACTCCTTTCCTCAACAGAGGCTCGAGCTGACCTCAACAGCAATCGGCTCTCTAACCTTTCACCTCCTTGCCGGTGCCCTGCAGGCTGCACCGGTGCACACAATCTGTAGCCGGTGACGATGATGCGTTCGCTGGCTGCGTTTAATGGCCGCCCCGGTGACGTTTATCGTGATACCGCCGAGAGGAGCGAAGGGCGCGCCGCGTCGGACGACGAGTGGGGATACGCCAGCGACGACAAATGAGAACCTTCGAGGGCAGCAGCTGTAAAATCGGGGCGTTTCGATGCGTCGATTCCGGCCAGATTACCGGTTCTCTTACTCACTGCCTGCTCTCGAGAGTTTTTCGACCCCCGCGGCGCGAACATGTCATGGGGAGGTGGGTGGGGTTGACGTCTTGGTATTGAATTAGAGGAGGCGGTGAGTGTGTTGGGGATGTTTGGAGTGTGAAGGGGAGGGGTAATCGAAAATGAGAAGGGGGGAAGGAGAGGTAACCTGGGAAGCAGCTTGGTAACAGCGCTGTGGCCCAAATGGCTTTTGGTGGGAGGTGTGAGATGGTGCAGGATACATGAGGGGGAGGTAGTAATGGCGGATATATTTGAAGGGGCAAAATGTCGAGAAGTCGTCAAATTGGTTTGATACTCATTAAAAATAGAGTTTACGGTAAATATACTCGCATCATCATTGGGGGAGCGATGCCCCCTTTCGATTCGGCGTATGTTTCGTGCCTTTTCTACGTTGTAATGTCGCCATAAAGAATCAATGTGACGGTGATAGTTGGTGCTCGGGGTAAAGAACCCCTTATCGAATCTCCCTCCCCCCTCAAGTACCTCCCAGAACGCTGCCCCATATTTTTTAAACGACATCGAATTACCGTTTTGCTATTTATTTGTGCATTTGAACTGAAATCAATACTGTTTCGTCGCATTCAAGGGGTTGTTCGTGTTATGGCTACATGCATCATAAAGTTATTTGATATGTGCAAGCCCCTTGCATTCCAGTCTAGCTTTTAGTGAGACGTTGACGTGGAAACGTTTAAACCCCACTAGGTGGTGTGCACCTGCTAGTGGTGATTGGTACTAGTGGTAACGCCAATGTCCGATTCACCGCTAGGGCCGCTGGGAACGCTCAATGAGCGGTGGTCCGAAACTATTGAAAGTACCCTTGGACAGTTCTTCGGAACTCCACCAGGAGGTGCAATTGGTTGTGATGCCCGGATGGTATACCATCTGAGAACTGTCAACGCTGCACAAAATCAGTGTAGCACTGAGAACGGGCGATGGCTCTCGTTATCATGTTATCCAGCACTCAATAAGCGAGAGCTAGCTTTCCTGCATGTTCCGCACACTCTGTGTGATTGCCCACCTCCGAGCCGGTCAGGGGCAGCGGCAGCCAATGACGGATCTCCCCGACGACCTTTTTTATGGCTTCATTAGGTTTTGTAATAATTGCGTTGCTAATCTCAGCGGCGTTATGTTCGCTCATCAATCTGCAATCACATTTGCCAGTCTACGGATCGCCTATTCACGGATCATTTAATGACTTTGTGGATTAAAATAGATATCGATTCGCCGTCACATTTCGAACATACGTTGTCGCTTAACTTCCTGAGATCTACTGCCTAAATTAAGCTCTGGTCACATATTATCAAGTTTTAGCATTCAAACAGATCGAGATTCCTCAAAATTTAGTATGAATTCGTGGCAGGTAAAATTGCGTTAAATTTACGGTTCGTCGTTGCCAATTTGGTTGCCAATGCGATTTGTGGTAAAATAGTTCAATGTTCGAGACCCTGGGCGAGCACGCATATTTTTATAATCCCAGGGTACTTGTACCCTTACGTATTACTGAAGCTCTTGGAATTTCGTTTAGCAAGATATTATTTTTAAAAACCGAATGTAATGTACGAGTCGTTTGGTGGTTTTGCTTTTACTGGAATTCTTTTCCCATGTGTTACTTTGGCTATACATTATTTATTTGAAATTTTTATTTTTAATCATTCATATGGTTTTAATGCGAAGCAACCATATATTGTTATGTTGCCATATGGTTTCTCGTTTGGGATTGATTTTTGAGCTCGTTTAAGTATGCACTATCGCGTATGGCTTTTAGCGGAATGGCGTTTGTCATATAACTTTATTCGTCAATTCGCTGTGGAATTCTCGTTTCGTATACACACTTCTTGTCAGAACAGTTGACCCAGGCTGAACTTTAGAAAACTGCCAACTATTCATTGCATCATGATTCATTTACGCGCCACAGTAAAAGCTTATGTGCAACTGAATTGTATCTCTCTGTGAAATCGTGGCCCGCAAATTTGCTCGCGCATTAACCTATTTTATTTTTCATTGGGGAATTATATTGCTGCTGCGGTTTATTCCACGTCTACATGCATAAACCGTTCATAAATGTTACTGTTCACTTCGAAAACAAGTTAATTTTTAATATCGTCTCGTTTAAATAATAAAATTATTGACGTTTTTAATTGCTTTATTGTTTTTGTCGGATGATTCTCTCATTTTTTATGATTCAGTTAGTGATTTTTTGTAGAGGTGCATGGAAAAATGTTTGTTGATTCTTTTCCAAATTCCCTTGATTAAATAATTTCAATATTTATTTTTTAGAAAATAATGTAAATATCTATTTGTGTATGTCAAATTATCAATATTTTGTGAGATCTGTTTATTGTTTGTTTGCCAATAAACTATGAATCGAACTTACCAGTGAGATACTTGCTCAATTGCAATTGCATTAACATCACAGCAAACCTGTGATGTAACACAATTGCTAATTGAAAATCTTCCTTTTCCCTATACGCTTGTTAATGCCTTGCGTTTAGTTTAATCTAGTTAGTTTGCCCCGCGTCTGTGTCTCCAACCATTAAAATATGGCACCTGTTACATCAATCAACTCTAAATTTAATTATGACCGAATCGTTCGTCTATAGAACTTGAACCAGAAACACAATTCATGTGTGGAAAATGGCTCCTTCTGTTAGTCACGGTTAGAGCTAGTCTTGTTTGGTGAATGATTGAGGTTGCCCTCAAGGTGCAACACGGCGAACGCAGACGCCGTTACCCGGCAACGTCAATCTCCACATGTTATCGAGCCACCACTTGGCTGCTACAACAGGATGGGGTTTTCTGTGTATGAATGCTTGGGTCCAGTAATTAATTTCATTTTGTATTAATGTCTCGACAGGCGAGTAAGTAGCTAAAAGTGATGAGCTTACTTATCCGATGCGAAAATGAGCATCGAGTGTGCCTAGACGCTCGCCAATTGGTTGATTCATTTTGATTCCATGGGACGCGTGCAATCAAATTTACGAGCCAATTTCTTGGCATTAATGACCGATTGCCGGTGTTTACGGTGCTGGGGGAGATGGTGGAGGGGGTGGGGAATGCTGCCTGGGATGAACTGCGTATGGACCATCGTTATTCACGTAAAGATGCTTGGGGTGCAATTTCGCTCACTAATATACTTTTGTATTCTGTTTTTGTCCGATGAGACATCACTTAATGAACCAATTTCAGAAAAGCAATTTAAAACTTTTGATTCAGGGTATTAACATTTTAAGTTGTATCCCGATTTTTTTTATAAGTCCATGCAATTAGTTGATGGATGGGTTTAGTTTAGGGCTGAACCTGCAGCTACTACGAAAAGTAGTACTCGATCGGAAACATTGGACAGGTAGGATTATCTACAGGGTCACTTGAAGTCGGAAACGGAATGTCGGCACAGAGTACACCCACACACTCAGATACTTTTTTTATTATTTTTTTTTTAATTCGCTGAAGTGACAACAGGAGTTTCTGTACCCCTCTCGGTGCTTAGGCACTACTTGTGAGGGGCACAACTTGTCTTATTCAAAGATTTTCTGTAACCCCTTTTTTTGTAAATTTAATAATATAAGCATTTCTGCTGGACATTTTTGTCTGAATTGAAACATTTCTGTCATCCGGATCGTAAAGTGGGCAAGCTGCTTAAAATATCAGCCCCGCGTTCATGTCGTTAATGCGTGACCATGAATGTTCAACTTTGGACGAAATATAAAAAATTTATGTTAATATCAGTCAGCGACGGATCTAATATGTCGAAGAGATGCTTTATTAATGGTAAGCTGATTATTAGGTTGTCTGAGAGTGGTTTTCGTAAGCCGATTTCATTTTTATTAATTTAAATGAGATTACCGTGTCAGACCCTCGACGATGCAAATAGAGACGCGAGTGCGGAGATCCTGCCAGGTCACATTTTTTTTTGCTATTTCTCAAAAAGCACGAATTTAATGTTTGGCATCGTGTGTGTACGAATCGAATATTTTCTGGAGTCGGCAAAGAATGCTTGCAAACTCACTAATTACATAATGTAATGCATAGAAGATTAGTGCAGCTAGTTTGTGCAAAAGTCATGTTTGTGCATTTTTTTTGCAATTTCAATTTTTGGATTACGATGTATGCGACGCAGTTTTACCTTTCCCTAGCTTACATGCGAATATCATTACGAATTTTTCTTAAAGTAAGACTAATTGGAAATCACGTTTTGAATTTCCAATTACTCAATGTATTAGTTTGATCATTTCAAACGTTCCGTACTCTGTATTTCTCGTGAATCCTTTTTCTTTTTTGGCATTTCAATTAATTTCTTACAAATATTTTAAACATTGTGAATTGTACTATGTGTCTATCCTGAATCTTTTTTCGCCCATTGTTTTGGCCCTCTGATGGTTACTCTTGACAGTAAAAATGTATACATTACGTATCAAGAACAAAGGCTAGTGATTATTTTTGTGATAAATTGAATCACATTGTTGGTATGCTCGATTTATGTTTTTTAAAGAATTCACATGAATTTTTGAGCTCCCCCTTACATCAGGCTAATTTTGGAAGGTTACAAGCCACATTTCTGCAGGTTGCCAGTTTCGAAATAAGAGCACTGTCAAGTTCGATTTCCGTCGAGGACTTTCGTTCATTCGATCCCCGTTCTGGAGAATTGTTCTGATTCCGAGTTGGGGGCGCTGAATTTACTGTAACGAGTTATTTGTCTCTTATTAATTGGTCACACGAAAATTCGAGTAACCAGATGCTTGACACGTAACATTCATTAATATGGCATTAAATCTTGGTTGGATTTTTTGTAGTTAGTGAGGTGTCGTTGCGTGACTGCGTTACTTGGAGGTTCTTTGTCGTCAATCTGATTTTAAAATAAATTCTGGACCCGCTTAATGAATACCAAGTGAGGAGACTACGAAGCTGGAGAAGAAGGAAAGGCTTATCGAATTGAACGAAATTCAATTATTTCGCTTTATCGATTCTCGCAACATGCGATCGTGTTATCGAATAGTGTGTATAGCCCTAGAGTGGCGCCATTCTCTCAAATCGAGTAGCGAAAGAAGGAGTGATAGAGAGAGGGTGAGTGCGGAAACGACTCTCGCGCAAACAATTCTACATTTGTATGTGGTCATCACATCCCGAATCGCGATTCTGCAGTGATGGCATTTCGATTTGTGGCTAAAAGTGTTGTTTTCATCTCCCAATGTACCTACTGGATACGCGACTCTCGGTCGTTCTTCCTTTTTTCTTTTTTGTCCTAAGGTGCTGGTTTGTTTAGTTCAGTCCCGGTTTCGATATGCATATAGACAAATTTAACTCAGTGGCGATTTGTATCATCCTCAGATCTGATCCCGCATAAAGACAGTTTTTACCACACAAATGTCAAATTGTCAATAAATAGAGTGCGTTCTTTATTTAATCGAAGACTCCATTGGAATCGCCATTGTAATCCTATATCGGCTTAAAACATAACTGAGAAACTGTAATATCGTATAGATATGAGTGAGAGAGGAGGATGGCTTCCATCAAGACAGTTTATCAAGTGCCGCCAAAGAATGAGCATGATTTTTGACCGCCAAGTGACGTTACTTTCGATTTGTGTGGCTCCATCCTCATAAACCAGAGGCTGACCGGCGCATTATGTGATTGCCTCGCAACACGGGGCAGCAACATACTCGCCCGCCGCCAGATGGCGATTCGGTTCGAGACCTCTTCTCTTCGCTTTATGAGTGACGTCAGTGACTCACGCCCGCGCTAGGGATGCCAACACCTGTTTGATACTTGCATTTCCAAGGTGGAGGAGGCGTTTAGGATTTTCTCTCGCCCGAGATATTTCAGAGGACTCGGTAGGAACTGACCCCGTGATCACGAAACCTCCGTGTTGCCTTACCTCGGTAAAAAGATATCTGATCCACCATTTGACTTTTTAGAGAATTTGGATATACATACTTTGCTCTCGCTAGATGACGTAAACCAGTCGGTTCAATTTTGAGTGGAAATTACGTCAAATGCATACTTTTGACGACATTGAGTGACGTTATTCGTTTCTCTGTGCCGCGATTCGTTCGCCGAACTTCCGACGCCACTAAGCTGATGCTTAGCCGTCCCCGATTGATTGGTCTCATGCGGATCTAGTCGACGGCCGGGCGTTCGGATACTGTTCAGTATATATGCATGGGCGGCCCGCATGCACACAAATGTATAGCAGCAAGATCCGCGGAAAATGTGTTTGCGTATAAATGTAATTTAAGACTTGAAGGGAATTGCAGTTCCGCTCTAGTAAAAACCGTCTTCATGGCATGAACATCAATTGCATCTGCTCTAGTGCTGCGGCCCCGAGCCACCAGGCGGGTTTTCCAGGCGGGTTGGTGCGCTAGTGGTGGCACAGTGAGAGAGAGAGAGAGAGAGAGAGAGAGAGAAAGAAAAAGAGCGCTCGCAAATTGAACTTAATGCTATTTAAAATAAATAGCGCGTAGATATTTATATTCATGCATTAGTTGACGTCACTGAGGATCAGCAGCGCCACTGCCACCAGCGCAGCGGACGAGCAGCCTCTGTTCGCGGTCAGCGTAGGCGAGGATGTCACGTATGCCGAAACATGGAATGAATATATACTAGGCTTGTTTTTATTTATTTATTTTAAAGATTTATTACTACTGTTTGTTTTTGTGACTTTCTTTCTATGGGAATACAGTCAAGATATCGATACGATTAATGCGGTAGAGTCTGTGACTACTGTGACTAAAAAGCGCCACTAGTAGCGAGAATTCGAACTTCTTAACTCGTTAGCATAGCACCAAGGAACTCGTTAAAAATGTATTTATTTCAATACTCATGTACAGATACATGTACGAGTATAAAAGACTTTTTTATATTCATGGAAGTCTTTCTAATTTATTTTTTCTTCTTTCTATTACACTTGCATCAGTTAGTCTTTTATACATATTTTGAATAGTATGAGATTTCTGAAAGCTTTTTTCTATGTAGCATCTAGCGGATTCTTCAAAATTAAGAAATCAAGAAGTCGTCGTGTTCTCTATTCGCACAATCTCGTTTCTTAATATTTGTATAAGAAAAATATTCATTTTACTCGAAATGAAGCTTTTTTGATGAATTGTGGGATGTATGTTTTGGAGAAATGCACGAAAGATATGTGAAAAGGGTTCAAATTTTCGGTATCCGATCGTGACCGAGAACACCGTGTGCGGCTTAGACGCTACGTCACGCCAGAAGTACGCCATTGGCCTTTATACGGAGGCATTAGGCGCCTGGGTGGGTGGGGATCATCGAGAGAAGAGGCCATGTCAAGAATTATTATGCGTACGAAATATGGTGTACTTTGGGCGACAAAGTATGGGCACGGACTCGCTCATTAGCATTTTACCGCAACTCAAGTATTAAGTGTAATTTTTTAATCTGCCCGAACGCCGTCCCTCCCCCCATTCATCGATGGCGAGGTCGCTCTTAAGAGAAAAGCCTGATGGCGATTGAGACGCTTGGAGAGAGGAAGCGAGAGAGAACGAGAGAGAGAATGCGGGACCGTGATTTTAATATTTGCGGATAAAAAAATCGACAATGTCGTTCCATTATAATGCGCGCATCTATCGGAGAGCGAAGTGTGTGGATAATGCGCGCTCGACATCACCGCCGTCTTGTCAGTGGGCCAACTCCGAGGAGACATGGCCAGCATCCAGATGGATGGCGTTGCTGGACGTTGGCACCAATGGCCCGCACGAGTCCACCGAATCGGATCAGTGCGGGTGCCAATACGTGCCGATGGCGTCACGCACGATTTTAAACCGAATCCTCATGGGATCCATGGTGTATTCGAGATTGATTTTCAACTACTCGTTTCCTCAGTAGTACAATTTCTATAAAAGTTTCGTGATTTTTTTTATCTCTCTGAATTTTTAGCTCATCTTCGGCGGATTAATTACAAGATGCGACATTTTTACAGTAAAATATCAGAATTGATTTATTGCAATTACAATCATCCCAATCAAAAGAGTTGTTTGAGTATATATAGACATTCACAATCTCTTGTAGTACTCGTTCCATTAAAAATGGGTATTTATTTTATTCAATTGTGGCTTATCAATTTCATATGGCACTAGTGGTCATTCAGTAATTTTGTAGTGATAAAAAAATGTATTGATGCAGGAAAGGCATGGCAAAGGATGGGCAGAATAAATAATATTTCTTCACTGAAACTATCAGGTCATTTTATAAAAATTTAAACCATTTGATTCCTGAAATGTTTCTATATCTTTATTCATCTGAATGTAAAAATGCACATTTTATTGTGCATACTCGAAGTTTATTTAAAAAAATATAAATATTGTAATATGTTTTTTAAGTCAGGCAAAACTCTGATCCAAATCCAAGTAACGTTAAGTCAGTGGCCTATTTTTTCTTTGGTCAGACCTTTGCTTGAATACTGTAGCTCCGTTTGGGATCTTCACCGTGATATGCATTGGGATATGCATCGTGAAAAGCTGCATCCCCAACCACTGGCAAATTGGAAGGCATCTTTGCTTTGTGTGGTTGCCTCACACGGGGCAGCATTTAATTTGCAAGGGCCGT
>JAQGBY010003432.1:0-19298 GCA_034698785.1 Mycogona germanica
ATATAAGCTAGTCTATTCATGTATCTAGCGAGCGCTCAGAGGCGCTGCTGCTCATAGCATCCGTGGTCCGTGCGATTTGAACTGTGGATATACCTGTGTCTGCTCGGCTCCGTTAGCGTATGTGATGTGTATTTGCGTGTGCAGGAGGAGTTTCCGGCAATGTCTGATCCCTCTCTGGCTGTCGGGATGCGTTGGCCATTGGCAAGCCGCCCACACACACACATGCATGCAAACGGGAGAGCGCAGCCCGTTTTATGCCTGAATTTTGATGAGGAAATTTATTATGTGGGACCTGCAAGAAAGCTCGTGGGTAATCGGCTATACAGACTGTACATGCACTGGGTACAACAGACGACTCGACTTGAGTGACGCCGGATATGTGTGCAATTGGAAAGTTTGCCAAAGCGCCTACTGTGTGTGTGTGTGTGTGTGTACCATGTACATCATTTTTTTGTGCGCGCCCATATTTTCGTATAAACCCGTGTGCACGTAATCCACGTATAGCAGTGTCAATTCATTTTCATCAAAGCCAGGCCTGCGTGCTCCCCTGAACAAGAATAAATGAACAATACATGATGTACGGTACCGCACATGTGCAAACTCAAATTAAACTGAAAATAAATTCGGTAAAACATGCATTGTTAATTTATTCTTGTTTAGGGGAGCATGAACCTGTACGGTATTTACTGTTCAATTGATTTCGTGATGTGCGTTTGTTTGTGCGCTAATCGGCATTATCGAGAAATTGAATATTTGTTACATTTTTTAATTAAATTTTCAAACTCATCCTCTTACTTGTACAGGATATAAATTTTGAATTTTTCTAATCCACTTTTTTATTTCACTGGCATGGTGAAGTTATTGGGCAACAAATGGGCAAAATATTCATGAATTTGAATTCACTCCAGGGGGATTCAAACTTCTGAAGCACATAAAATATCATTACATTGATCTGCCATGTATCTAAGTTAATGTTTCGATGAAAACGTTTCTGCAGTTCAAGAGTTGCAATCTGGTTTTTCGAGTTATAAAAGTAAGCACGAAGAACTTGGTCCTGACCCTCATTTTGCCAAAAGGGACGAGTCGTTTTTACCTGTCTGGACTACCTGCTTTCGCAAGCTAATGTTATTTGACGGTAACTCTAGAAAGTTCATAAATTGCCTGGCGTATGTAGGGTCCGCTCTGAATTGGTGGGGGGCCTCCGGTCGGCCCGCAGTTCAAATATTTGCCAAAAATGCTCCATAAAAGCAAATTACTCCAGTTTATCGGCCTGCGAATCTCGTGCGTACGAATTGCTACATTGCGTGCGCCTAACGTATGTGGGTTACCCATACGCTGTATTCGAGTGAAGTTACATTTTTACGACTGGTTAGGGGTGAGCGAGGTTAGCGCAACCATCAATGAACACAATGAATAAGTAAATAGACACCGAATGTCTTTGCAGATATCGTTCGTGCGGTCCTAGTACAACTTATTTGTTGGAAATCTCTCTTTTCTGTTAATTCAATTCGTTCACACTACATTAAACGAAGAGCGCTGACCTTTACTAGCTAGGGATTGTCACCATTGAACGGCTGCCTTTAACCATCCATTATTGTTGATTTCTTATAATGATTATGAATCTCTTTGTTAGATGATCCCAAATCTAACCTAACTCGTAATTAAGCAAAATGATAACACTTAGGCTGGCTTTGCTAGCTTATCATATATTTATTCTTTTCTTTTATTGTCTTGCAGTGAATTATAATTCATATATGTAGTGAAAATTGAAAAATACCGCACTCCGCATTTACAAAATTATATCTTTTTGAAACTAAATGTAGATGAAAGTTCTCTCAAGAATATGTTATGACAATAGAATCTTGATATGATTTTTTTCGAACAGCTCTGCGTTCAAATTGAGATATTGTCAATAAAAATTGGTCATTAAAAGATTCTAGCAAAAACGACGACTGGAAAATGCCGCACTCCAGATGTACTGCTTCAAGTCCCCGATAAATTGTCATTGTGAGCTAAATAGAGGCAAATGGGTCCTCAGACTGTATCGGTATATGCGAGTGTAAGGGTCTCAGGAGGTTACAGGTGGTAAAGGGTAGAGGTTGGCGGATTTATCCACCAGCATTGACGTTTTTTTTTCGCAATAGGAAAAAAACTAGAAGGTGGTGGAGAAACTATCCACATTGTTTGTTCATAGCTGATTTTAATTCTTGCTGATGTAAGGAGACTCATTACAAAATAAACTTAGACTTGGGCTAGGTTTGGTTAGGATAGGAGGTTAATCAAGTTGCGGTCTGACTAGTATCTGCATGTCGCGTGTCTACGGCCAACTATCGCCGGGGCATATTGTCGGTTTTAATTGCTCGGTATTTTCACGAGTTTGTGCAAGTTTTCCCGCTGTTTGCTAAGTAATTACATGCAGGTAGCGCTATGTGTAATTGGGTCGCCGTCGCGCCACTCGCCGAGCCCTTTCGCCAGAGCCTCACTTTCGCTAGTTCTAATTAGCATCCGCGTGGCGAACGCGTAATCAGTCCCAGCAGAGAAATTGTGTCGCCCCGGTAGATTATCTCTCTCTGCCGGGAAACGACTGACTGCTTATGTGTCGCCCTAGTTGTGCGGAATGCCGGATCGGAGAGCGGCCGGACTCCATACGTTCACGGTTCCACGTCTGCGTCCCTTGCAGGTGCAGTGTGCGGGCGTCTATTTCCGACTTGTCTCAATTGCTTCAGTTTAGGGTTTTTAAATATTGGGGGGTTGACAAGCTTAGTACCGTCGTCTCCGCTTCAAAAACGCTCCACAATCACTTTCATCTTGATCCTTTACAGTTTGTCTCGAGATTCTCTGATTCGTAGACAGACGCGCTGTTCTCTAGACCAACCTGGAAGGACATCCATTAAGATAGTCCGCTTCTTCGTATAATGGAAATAAGCGTTTCATACGTTTTTAGCTGAATTGGACTTTGAAAATGTTGTTTTGAGAAACTACCGGTTTCGACATTTTCGTAGCGGAAGTGCGGATGACTCAAAAAGGTCTAACGAAATTTTTTGCAGCACATGATAGTTCCGTAGAACCGCAAATCAATTGCAGCTTTATTTTCCCGAAAGCGTTACCAGCGGCGATAACTGTAACCTACCGTCACTTGCCAAATGAGTGAAATGACGGAATGTGCGCTACCTAACTAATGCAACTAATAACTGTGCACTACCTGTGCAGAGATGGAACTATTTTGGTTTGTAGCAAAATATATAAAACGATTGATTGATGGACTGCAAATAAACTTCACTGAGGTAGATTGAGTCCAAAATGGGCCCCAAGAAGGCACCGCAAAATACCATTTCGGGGAGGCTTGTGAGCATTTTGCAAACTGGAGGCGAGTTTCCTATCTAGTGTTCCACAACGAATTTGAAATTGGGGAGCCGCGAGTTGGTCGGGTATAGGTGCCATATGCGCGGCAGTAAAATCTCCGTTTTATTTCCTCTCTGGTTTGAACTGAAGTCGAAAGTTGCTAATGCGGAAAGTTGCCGGGCGTGTGTTGTCCCGATTGGCCGGGGCCCGCTGCACCGTGCGCCTCTCCCAAAGCCCATTCATTATGTATAGGCGAATGGCGGGGATAGTATTGAATAGTAGTAGGTCTTGCGTAGCATGTGCGTGGCCTTTACTTAGCCTAGCGGCGGAAAACAGCGACGACCCCCATTGGCAAATGTTCGTATCGCTATCCAGAGTTGAGGGTGTATTCTTTTTTGTAGTTTGAATTCGGATAACAAAATTGGCAACTTAGGATCCGCGAGACGTATCCTGTGGGTAGACATCACACACCAACTGAAAATAAATTCGATTTTGGACTACTTTACATTATTGCATAGTATTGTGCGGGTGTTGCATGATAGTTTTGGTGACTTCTCTGGTTGTTGCAGTTACTGTAGATTGATAATCAGAGCACTTGTCAAATGAGTTGTAACCGAGAATAAGTTATCTTGAAACTCGTTTGTGGCATACACTTGACTTTATTTGAATAAAGAGTATACCTAATAAAATTTTCGTATAGCAAGATTTTTGATTAAATTGTTAAGCAAATTTTCTTGCCCTTGACATATTGCGTATTGGCGTTATTTAAGCAAATTTAAAAGTTATGGAGCAAAACGCCTAATAAAGGCTCTATTTTACAAGATGGTTCACAGCTGGTAATATGGGTATGTTGTCGTCCATTGGAAACCATCAGCAAACTAATTCACACCGGTTCATTTTTTGTTTTGATTTTAATGTCTTGATTATTCTACAATCTGGTGCCATCTTTTTTTAAGGTTAACGAATGTAAAAAAATGATGCTCCTGTACACCTGACCTGTTACGTTGATACCATTGTTGATAGTGCAAAGTTCCTGGCTAACCCTTGCAATTTCCTGGTTTCTTGCAGAGGTCCGTTCAGTGTTGTGCGAAGGTGCCTTCATCGTGATACCGGTCAGCAGTTTGCAGTCAAGATCGTGGACGTCTCCAAGTTCACGTCAAGTCCTGGCCTCAGCACAGATGGTAAGATATAAAAAGGGTTTTAAAGGGGCAAGACATCTTAACATGTTTTGCCCCAATTTAAAAAATAAAATAAAATCTGCATCGCCGACTATAATAACGCTTTAAATGGCGGTTTGTAATTTATAGATTAGTGCATGTTGCTTCAAAATAATACTCTATGTGTTATTATGTTTGTATGGATACTCGTGTACATGTAGCCTAGTTGCTCAGTCTTAAACACTGGAGCTGTGCAATAAAAATATAATGCAATAATAGTGCATTGAAACACCAAGCTGTGCAATAGAAATCGTACATTTGTCCCGAAGCCCTCGACTACGCCAGACGTAGCAAATCTTATTATGACCTTAAACCGAATTACGACTCAATTTTCTTTGAACATCGTTGTAAAATCGACTTTTGACGTTGTTTATTGTTTCACTGTCGCTTTTTTTCTCGTCACCTTCTCACGGGTGACAAAGATTGTTGACTCAATAGAAAAGACCTTTTTGAGCTTTTACAAACGTTGTCATGTTCCGCTGTGCCATAGCCGATCTCCAATTAAATTTTAATTTAACGTCAAGTGGGCCAACATATCCTTTGTGTATATGTCCGTGAGTATGAAAGGTTGCTCGAAGGACACCCTAGTCGATCGTTGTTGTCACGGTGAAGACAAATTACATTTTACTCTTAACAGTAATTGCAAACGACCGCACGGCTCGGATAACATTTTTTTCTTGCGGAGTCGCCGAGCCACCCGTGTTTGACGGCCCCAATTGTTTGTTTTTCCGTTCAGTATTTCACATTTTTCCCCCTCCCCTAACTACCCTGATCGTGGAGACACACACCCGCACTCACAGAAAGCACAGACCCACCAAATGAGACTGTCGATGACACGTGTTCGGCGTGTGCCGACGTCCCCGTCGGTGTTATTAACACATTTTTTAAATTGTTTTTTTTTCCCACCCCTTTGACAGACCTCAAGAGGGAAGCCACGATTTGTCACATGCTCAAGCACCCCCACATAGTTGAGCTGCTCGAGACGTACAGCTCGGAAGGAATGCTGTATATGGTTTTCGAATAGTAAGTCTAGTTTCCAGTCGAGCAATTGTCAACCACAGCCACTGGCTCCGTCAACCGAACACCACCCAAAATTGAAACCGAGGTGCCGAAATGTGCGGTGCCAGAATTTCGTCGTGCTCGGATCTGTTTCAGCTATTCTGCTCACCACGGAATAATATCGAAAATAATGGGAATACGACGTCTTGAATATATATAATAAATAGTAAGTTGTGCCGGGACACAATTTGCTTAGTTATTCTATTTTATTTGAAGAGTTTGTCGCCGACTCTGTTAGTCTTTTTTCGTCCGGCGCTGTCCCGGGCACAACTTGCTATTTATTACGGAATAATATATTTAAATATCGTCCATCATAAATCATTGTGCAGTTATTAATCAGAGGTCTAAATTATTAATTTGATTCAAAATCCACATATCGGAATTGAGGAAATGATGTGTTCGGGTTTGCGGGTCTCGCTACGGTTCATATCAAGAAAAAGATAGCAGAGAATAAATAAATGGTTATTCGAAGTACACATCGATTAAAAATAAATTAGTTGCAAAATAAATGCAGAATTGACTAGTTTATTTGGGGGATGTTTAACTCTGTCAAACATAAATGTGAAGACTAAATTAAGTTGAATATCTAATCTGTGTGACAAACACGCGACTTCCTGTTCTATCGCTTGACGTCTGAGCACACAGAATCTCTCTCCATTCATGAATCGGCTGGCACAAAATGAAATGACGTCAGCAACAAGCACAAAAGGATGATGGCACTCAAGTCCCCTTTTCGACCTGACACGAAGTGTGTTGGGGGCAAGTTGATTGAACCCCGGCGCAGTCAGTGTCGCCCACCACGGGTTGTTTCGATTTTGTGTGTTCGTTATTCGTTTTGTCGACTTGACACGAAGGCGGCGGCGACGTCGACAAACTCAGAGAGGTTAAGTCGTCCGGGGACTGTTGAGCGCATTCTCTAAATTGCGCATTCGTTTTTGAAAGCGGCAGATTGGCAGATAAAAGAATCGCTTGGCTGAGGAAAGAAAAATAATTCCGAGATAGAAGGCGTGGGGCTTATTATGCCAGACCTGGCAATTAAATTTTCCGATACTGCTTTTCGTGCCTCTTGAACTCGTCGAGAGTTCTCATTATTATTTTCGATTGATGAAATCGATTTTTCCCCCGAAGAATATAAGTTAACATTTTTTTTCAGTTTAGATATATACAAACTTTTTATCAAACTTTTTCAAACAAACTGTAATCGTCCGAATGTTCATCTTTTGTCTGTTTAAATCTCGTGAGAAAAAAATTATTTTAAAGAAATAAGTGAGTGGGTATGAAATTAAATATTTTTATGACTAATGGCTCGTAATTCTCAATTTCAAAATTTGCACGTCCGCGTCAATTTTTCATCGAACATGGTTACATGCATATAGCCACATGTATATTTATTGACTTCACAAAGATGTTTAAATTTGTTAGCAATGGGGGTTTCGTAACATTTAAAGTAATCGTGAATTATAAAACATGAACCCACAATTCTCATTAACGTAATGGTTTTTTCAAGTCCATAGCAATGGTGAAAATGAAGGTAAATTCATTGAATACCACATGATTTCGTTTTCGCGGTGCGAGCACTTAAATAAAATGGCAATCAAACAGTGTCAAGAAAATCCCCATTTCCAAACAAATGACTATTCCTTTCTTTCGTTGCAGTATGGATGGCGCTGATCTATGTTTCGAGATCGTCAAGAGAGCTCTGTCGGGATTCGTGTACAGTGAGGCTGTTTCCAGGTTAATCTCTTGTTCATTTCCATTTTTCTTCGGTTTGGAAATTCGTCTCAAGGCCCGTGTGTGTCGATTGTGCCAAGTAATGGCCAAACTTTGAGCAAGATTTATGAACATCGCAGCTTTTCGGTGCTTAAATATTTATGAACTAAAAGTGCGTGAGTGAGGTTCGGTTTTTGTTCTCTGGCGCAGGCTTTGTAGTCTGTATCAGGAGAATGTACATGTAGATCTATGGTTTATAGACATTTTTTTACGTCTGCTTATATTTTCTATGCGGTTTATGCATATACTTATTAAAATTAATACTAATGCGATGGTTTTCTGACGCTCCCACACAAAACACTAGTAAATTTCCGTGTAGAAAATACTACCCCTCCCCCGTTCCCCCTTCCTTTGTTAATATTTCTATAACTCTGACATATACAAATCTAATTTATTTACCGAACCGCACAGTGTGGAAATAAACATGTTATTTTCGCAAAAATAAATTTCGCCTCCACGTTTTTTGGCCATCCAAATTTTACCTTTCTTACTATAAGTTTTGGAATATTATTTGCTTGCAACCTTTCGACAAAACAAACATAAGAAATAAAAACTCCGTTTCTTGGACAAATATCATCGCAGCCAGTACGATATGATGTTACGTCTCGTTTTATTACAATTTATTGTCTATAGTTTATAGTCTATTGCTTTGTCATTTATTCCAGTAATTAAAACATTCTATATCTCTTTGCATTTTGTTTTATTCAATCCACGTCCTATTTCATTTACCACCAAAAAGTAGACAACAACTGCCATGTGGGCAAATTCGAAGAGGAAATAGGTCATGTGTGTTAATGGTCTTCTATTATTTTGATGGTCCATTCCAGTCACTACCTGCGGCAGATTTTGGAGGCCTTACGTTACTGTCATGAGAATGACATCATCCACCGAGACATCAAGCCTCACTGTGTTCTTTTGGCCTCCAAGGAGAATTCGGCCCCGGTGAAATTGGGCGGATTCGGCGTGGCCATCCAGTTGCCCGACTGCGGATCCATTAACGGAGGTGTGTTGACCTTGGTGTAATTGGTGGAGGTCCTCTTTTTGTGTGTTCAAACGTGTGTCCCACTTTGTGTCTGTATTTTAGTCCGATCAGCGTTTATGTGCACTCGATGCCGGATCATTTTACGTTTAGTGTGCTCGCCACCATGTGGCGCTGGTAGCGATATTTTCACGTCAGTGATGCTGATTTTAATCGGGGAGAATGATCTGGTGCCGAATTGTCCTGTTGTGGTTACCTATATCCCGCAATGTCTAGATTAATCCTATAGGCCAATCATATTTATATTAGAATACAGAGTAGGGTGTGTCATTACATTGTCTATGTTCCACAATATTCAATAAATTTAATATTTATAAGATAATTGCTCTTTAGCTAATTATAATCTCATTTCGTGTCTCTAAAAACCTATTTCGCTGTATTGATTTTAATTATTTTATCTGTTTGTTTGCTACAATCTTGTTCTTCCGAAATTTCTCCCACTAACGCACGATTTTCTCGCGCACGGTTGCTCAAATACATTTTTTATGCTTGTCAACGTGGTGTTGGGTTTTTTTATAACTTCTATCCCATTATTTTTGAGAGAAACGTTTCTTACAATCAGCGAACAGAGTGTTTTGTAGGCTTCAGGCTGATGAAACTCCTTGTTGAGGTGCAAAACCTTCGTAATGTGGAATGGTGTCGTCCAATATTTATTTTTATGAACCTGGTTCACGGCACCTAAGTCGTACTTTGCTAAACGCACGCTTTCGGCGTTCTGGTTTCCTTTCTACATCTCTGCTTGACTATATATTTTCGTTTTGGTCTCGTGTTGTCGTTCTGGTTGGATATTTTGTTTTGTCCGATTGCCAAAAACGTCGTGTGTTTTTTTCTTTTTCATTTTCTTTTCATTTTCGACACAATTTGTTGTTTGATTACACATCCTCCCTACAAACTTATCACACGCTAGAAGTGGTACGCTACCTGAATCCACGGGAACGAAAGCACCTTAAGGTCGATTCAGATGGTAAGAGACAGGTTTAATAATACTAGTCTGAGTTGTTCCTTGTTATATTTGAATACTTTCTCGGCTGAGGTTCGTTCATTCGGTCGTCGGTTATTCAGTGATTGAAAACTTTGTAAATTCCTTGGGGTGAAAAGGTGGAGATTTTGATGCAGCGTATTTTGAGCCTACAAAAAATTGCAAGTCGTTAATTTTAAACCGAACTGAAATAATAATGAAATAATATTTCAACCAAACAAACATAATAAAAATTAAATAAATATCCAGCAAAATGAAATGAAAAATAACTATAAAGAGACTAAACAATATCGCACAGGTTTCACTTAAAAATTTGTTTTGATTGTGAGAAAGAATAACCCAATAAATCACCAGGCAATTTAAAAAATGGGAATACAAATATCTTAACCATGATATTTCCGACTCAAAAATTCCGATGCTACAAAGAAAGACTAAGATTATATTTTTCGTTGTGGATGAGCCAGTTTCGGTATCAAATCCTCAGTCTTGCAATAAAAATGAAATCATAAATGCTGTCCAGAAACATTGAGCTGCCCAAGTAAGTTGTTTAGTCGACTTAAATATTCGAACGCAGATCCGGTCATTTTTTGTTAATTGGCCTTCGAACGTGTCAATAATGCGTTGATGCAAATATGCATCGATATGTGTTCAGAGGTGTTTAGTGTTTTAGTTCCCTTGCTATCAGCTGAATGTTTGTACTCTCATTGTCTCCTCCGAAGGTCGAGTGGGGACGCCCCATTTTATGGCTCCGGAGGTTGTCCTCAGGAAGCCGTACGGGAAGCCTGCCGACGTTTGGAGCTGCGGCATTATGCTCTACGTCCTGCTCAGCGGCACGCTTCCATATTTCGGGACCAAGGAGCGATTGTATGAGAGCATATGTAGCGGAAAAGTCAATGTAAGTTAATTACAAGTTAATGTAAGTTATAAGAACAAGATACTCTCGGGTCGGAGTGGAAATGTTAATAAAAGTAATTCTGTTTACTTATCGCTACGAGCTAAGATTTATTCATTGACCAGTATGATACGTGTTCAGATATCAGCTTCCATTTTTTGTTATTTGCTGTGCTGTCGAACGTTAATGACAAGGGACTTTACATGACTAGTGATTTATTCATTCCAATTATTACTCTGGGCATTATTTAGTAATGTTTAATTTATCTTAATTTAAAGATACTTGCTCACGCGCATTATATTAATTAAAAAAATGACCTTGTTGTCAAATATGGATTTTCATAATCTTTTATAATTTGAGTTACAATTTTAATTGAATTAGTTACAGTATAACACGCATTTTACGTTTGGGTATGGTTCCAAGTCTGAATTAAAAATATATAAATTTAGTTATCCCAAACGTTTGACACTTTAAATATCTAATCCCTTCAAAATGATATATATGTTCTTCCTATTTTGTAAAATAGTATTCTGAGGTCAATTGAATAATAATAAGAAAATCAGGAGCTAGTGAGCAAAATATCGCTGTCATTTCATAAAGTAAAGACCAAATTTCATTGTGATGCGTTACGCCGCTCGTAAGTTACCGCCGAGGCGGACTCATAAAAACATCCAAATAGGCAAACTAAGAATTTTAGTATAGATAAAGATTGTAAAGAACTTTAGTTTTGAATGACAGATTGAATATTTTCTTACCTTTGCGCAGGCGGGCTAGTGTCAGAGGATTCCGAAACCAGTCCACTATGACCGCAGCTATTTTTTTCAAGTTTCTTTTTTTAATGTCTCAAAATGTAATGTAAAATATACGGTATTCTATTATTGTATGTATATAATGTAAATATTATTCGTTTATTTTAGGCATTTTAGATTATAAATGTTTTTATCTCAAAAGGTGTAATTCAATTCAGTTGTGTTACCAATTATGTATGAATACATACATTAAAGTGGTTATGTAAATATTAGAACAACTGCTTTAAAACATGAAATCATGTGTTTTAAATTAAAGTATTTTGTAAGGTACATTAAAATTAATTAAAACGTGTTTCTCCCTATTTCGTTCCACAGATGCATTCTAAGCCGTGGCAATACGTGTCAGAGCACGCCAAAGATCTAATCAGGCGAATGCTGGCACTAAATCCTCACGAGCGGATAACTGTAGAAGAGGCACTGGATCACAGATGGCTAAAGGTACAGCTTTAGTATTAGTATTTCTGACACAAAACTGCGTTTCAGTTAATTTTTCCAATGTTAGGACCACCCATATTTGATTTTAATTTCACTTTTATGATATCTTGTAAAGATGATTTATAGCCAGATTATTTTATTTCTTTAGGATCGAGAGAGGTGTAGCATTAAACTTCATCTACCGTTGACGGTAGATGAAATGAGAAAGTTCAATGCCAGGCGACGTCTGAAGGGGGCCGTGCTAGCCGCCGTTTCTAGTTCAAAGTGGACCAATTTTTATAGTGATCCTTCGGGGTTCAACAATAATGGTGATGGCAGCCCCGATATTAGCGACGAGGAAGTGACGTCATCAGGTGATATTTCTGTTCATTTTCCGTTCCCATGGTTGCTTTCGTAAAGCTGTACAGATTGAATGTTGAGTTTTCAGTTTTGTATGTTTTATAGCCTTTTTATTCGTATTTCAGCAATAATTTTGATGCAACAAATCTTCGACTCGTCGTAGCCCAGTTGGTTAAGCGACTGACTGTTGTTTCGACGGTCCCGGGTTCGATTCCCGGCGCCGGCTCTCGAAAATTTCGATCCCGGGGTACTGGTCGTTCCCCCCTCGCACAGTGCCTAAGCACCATGAGGGGGACATAACGCCTGTAGTGCGGTTGACTACAGTTGATTGGGGAGAAAAAAGTATTATGATTTCTTGTAAAAATAAACTAATTTCTGCTAAAAATAAAGCAATGGAAAAAGAAAATTTTCAGTTTGATTTTGGTAACTTCGCCATATGCTAATAATGTAATAGTCACACAAGTATGATTCAAAAATTAAATGTGTTCAGCCACTGTTCACTTAAAAGTCAATATTTGTCAACCCATTTAAATTATATATTAACCTGTAAAGGACACGTCTTAGCCCAGTCGGTTTCCAGTGCAGGCTCTCGATTATTCTATCCAGGGATATAGGTGAAAATGTTCCCCTCGCATAGTGCCTAAGCACCAAGTGGGACACAGAAGATCCTGTAGTGATAATTGATCTATAGTGAATTTTACAAACAAAATAAAAAATACATTTTTAATGTTTCTCGTTTACTTACATTAGAGGAAATATTTGAAATTCCAGAGATCATTTCTGTTGCTCACTAACACATTAAACAGGATAAATATTTTCATTCGTCAACTGATGTATTTCGATTAGCAATCGAGATCGTTGAAAGATACAATTTTGCAACTTGACATTTTTTTTAGTGAATTGAAATGTGATAGTGACGTTGTCTATAGTGGTGGACGGACTTTTAAGTGTCATTTTGATTGTCCAAAGGAGCTGTGTCCATGGTACTGGATAGTCTGGATGAGATCCACTGCCTGACTGAATGCACGGAAAAGGATAGGGAGTTCCTGCAGTGCGTTCTGGAGGACACACATCTTCATGCGCTGCTAGATGTGAGTAGAGCCTGAATTTTTCTATTAATTTCTTGTATATTGTGGTTCCCATGCCATGACTTAAGTCGATGCCTAATATGATGAATTGCGCGTTGTGTTATTTGTGATTTTGTATCCGGCTGGCATTACGAAAGCGCTTACGATCACAGTTTTGTTTGCTTATTTTCCACCTTTCTCTAACGATCAAGCGTCGGGTAATTTGACAATTTCTTCGAAGTGCGCACACGTTCTGAAAACATTCTTAATTCGAATGCAATTGACAGTTTTTCCTAGCAATTTCGCTAAATGATCACAGTCTGTCAAGTACACAATTATTGTGGCTTGCTTGACAGTTGTTGCTCTTTGTTTTCCAAGCTGTCGGCTATGGGAAAACTTTGTTGGATTCCGTTGAGGTGATGATGTTTGTATTGTAATTCGGCTTGCGTGCGAATCTGCTCATACGAATGAGGTGATATGTCGATAATGCATTTAGAATTGATGCTACCTTTTGATATTGGTGCAACATTGTTCAGCTTTTGCGAAATGCGATATTCAACAATTCAGTCGATCGAACATGTTTTTGTTTGAAGAATCCCGAACTTTTTGGTTGATCTTTATTTTTAAATAAAGGCCTCCGGTGTCGTCATACATTTACCGGCGGAGGTGTAGTTTTTTCCTGTTATTGTCGTTGCTTTGTGTGAATCATTTTTCTTTTGCTGCAGCTGACGCTGGCAGTAGGTCTGTGAACATCACACTCGAGTTTGCCTGCGCCGGTCGACCGCAGAGAGTGGCTGAGAGTTATCGACTAAGTGGTATTTCGTGTTTCCACGGATTGAGTGTCGGCGCGCCTTTCCCGTTGTAGGGTATATCTGTCCCCGGGAATGACGGAACCTGGAATCGGGGGCGTCTTTCCTTCTCGTTTCAGCTTTTGTTTCGAAATGGAAAAATGAATTTGGTGAATTTGCTGGACGGAGAATATAGATCTATTCTAGTTTTTTTAAGGTTCAATCTGTTGGACCATCTTTTTTGCACGAACAGTTTCTATAAACCCAATTTTATTTCACTTTTTTTAAGGCGTTTTCTGTGCTCTTACTTGACGCTATATCAGCACTATACGAGAAGCACATCGTTTAAATCAGTTCCCCGGGGACGAATAAAGTGGAGCCGGGAATCGAACTCTGGCCCGCTGTCCCGGAAGTCTTATCGATAACTCAACGGGTTATAACGGATCGTACGGATCTTAAAACCTCAACAAATTATTCTGGGATTTTCTTTGCACAGTGTATTAAGAGTAGTTTTTGGATTTAGAACGATACTTTTCTCCGTAGGTTAGGTGTTTTTCGAATTGAGAAAAACCAGTGGTAGTGTGACTTCGAGCTGTGTACTGGTTGGTCACCCGGACATTTTCCACTTTGGAAATATGTAAACGTGTCTGTTGCAATGACTGCTCAACGAAATTGGCTAGTTGATATTCTGTCGCAACTAGTCTAGCCCATATATCTTCTAGTAATTTTCGAATTTTATTTGTAGGAAACCTTCGGGTCAATCTTTGTGGAGGTGCCGAGTGTGCTAGTGGTTTGCGTGCGTGCTTACTATGCGATCACTGGTTCAATCTCGACCGACAATTTCGGTATTTTTCGGATGAGAGAAATTCCTACGTTCGCTTTCCTTCGGAAGAGAAGTGAAAATGTGAGACCCGAGCCTGTACGATAACTGGTACACGTTACAGAACCCTACTTAGATAAATATACGAGCGAACATAATATATAGACTATAACATAGTCGAATAATGTGCGATAGTGAGACGCTTTTATCCGTCGGCTACAGTAGAATACAAAGACAAAAATAAAAACACGAGCTTTCAACCGCTACGTCATTATCAGGTGACTTGAGGACGACACTTCACGATTGTCTCGTATATGACCTTATCTTGTACGAGAGACTTGTTATTTTAACAGTGGCCTGCTTTGATTCGGCTAGCAGGCGTTGACTGTGACTCTACTTAGGTCTGGGCTAGGCTAGGTAAAATTACAAATTCGCCCCCTGGAGAGCGGAAGGGGGGGGGGAATGTGATAAAAGCTGACAAAACTGGCGAGTTAGCCTCCTGAACAACTTAATTTTTCTCTTAAAATAATTAAAAAGTGTGATGAGAATGTGGTTTTGTTTTTTAAAAGATTAATTAGATATTTTGAATGCGAAATCGTAGGCGTGCTGTTTAATATTTTGAATATTAAATAATATTTGATGCTACGCGGTATTAACGTTAATAAATCGAATGTAAAAACTGATTTCTGGTTCCAACACCAAATTTTGCTCTGTGCATCGATTCACCCTGATTGCGTGCTTTGACTCATTGCTTCGCTGCTGGTATGGTTTCGATGCGCTAAGGAAGGCAAGTGCCAACCTACACGGGGTAGTACACGGGGGTTTGCTACAGCATATTACGCCTACAGTAGCGGAAAATTGATATTTTAAAAATACTTAAAGTTGAATTAATGAAATTCAAAAACAAATAAGACATAAACGACTAAAAATGCTTAGTTTATACTATAATTTTAGTTAAGCATTAATAAATTGCTATTCGGATATTTTCAATGTTTGAAAGGTTACGACCAGTAGTTCATTTCGGAATCACTTTACTAATTTGAGATTGTATACCTTTCTAGCCAATGGCCTGCACTAGATTTTCCTGAAATATACAGGGTGTTCCAAAAGAAAATAATTCTTAAGAGTAACATGCCAGCAATTTTGGCTATTTCAATTTTTATTGCACTAGATTTTCCTGAAATATACAGGGTGTTCCAAAAGAAAAAAATTCTTAAGAATAACATGCCAGCAATTTTGGCTATTTCAATTTTTGTTTGACAATTTTTCTTTCGCTGTTACGCAATTGTTCGTTTCAGACTCACGAAATTTTGTTGATATTTGTCGAAATTTAGTTGCACGTTTCAGTCACTTTCTCGAAACATTTTAGATGATGATTTTGTGTGAGTGTGATTTGTGTGAATCAGATATCTGATATTGGAATTAATAGTCCTATCGAAACTAGTCTTTGTATTTATTGAGAGTGATAGTATTGTGATCGTCTAAAATTGGGATATCCGATCGCGATTAATCAAATTCACTGTAGCGTATATCACTACAGGAGAATTATTTTAAGAGATCTGATAAATAAAAATCGAAACCTTATTTTTTTGGAACGCCCCTGTATATATTCCTGTGGGTTGGGTGATCTGTTGCATAACATCAACCACAATTGGGATTTCTTAGGATTTCTGGACGTGGCACGACTCGGAGAAAAAGCGATATGTCTTCGGAAGTTATGTGCGCGCTCTCAGTCTCCCACCTCGGTCGGTCCTTTCGGATATCTTGTCACGTGATCGCTCGTAATTAGGCCGTTCGGTTGCTCTCGGGAGAGGTATAAAGGGGAAATAGCATCCTCGCGCATCTCCTCCACCCCTTCGGCCCCCGTTCCCCGCTCCGCCATAGCCTTGCATAGCATACTTGAAGCCTCGTGAAATATAAATCGCGCAGGCGGCCTTGCTGCGTCGACCGCCAACGCTGCTAAATTATTTACTCCCGATACCTTTTCCGTCGGTAAACAGCGGTGTAACTCAGCGACGACCACCGGCCAGTCATTCGTCGTCCGAAAGTGGCCTTCAATCGGCGGTGGCGGTCAGGGTGACTCTGAAAAATAAAATTGTCGGACACCCTTTGAAATGATGCACAATTTTGCTTAGACGCGCTACTGAGTGCACAGGTTATCGTTTTATGTATTATGCATCGATGTATTAATAAGAATATGATCCCATCCGTGTATCAGAGTTATTGATGCTCTAATTGGTGGTTTGATGGCGTTACAGAGAATCAAATGATTCGCTGCAGCTTCGTGGCCAGAGATCTAACGCTGCTATCGATAGTTTTTTTAATTATTATTATCGTACAACATCAACATGCGTCTTCAGCGTTACCAGCGGTTGAATTACGAATTGGTGGTCAGGGCGTCACTACCAGATGATGATATTTACACCACCGAGTGATACATGTAGAGCGCAGCGCCCATTCTGTGTCGGCTACAATTTTGTCAAATCAAACATCGGTAACTAGTTTTATCCGATAACTGTTAACTGTTAACTCCGTTAGTTACACTAGTTTTTTTTAACGCCAACGGTAATATCGTTGCTTGGCTCATTGGTTGCATTGGTTGCTTGGCCCTTGAGTTGTCTAGAACTGTTTTTTTTCCGCTTCTATGTTTTGTGCGTGCTGGTATTCCAATGGGTCGCCGCTTCGATCGATGCGATTTGCTGTGTCCACTTCAGGTGATGAAGGCCGGGCATCTACTTGATGAGCTTAGCTTGGCTGTACCGTCTTCACGCACCTATTTGGTAACGAGAATACGTGTATAGCTTACTTTTTAATTACTATGTTCCAACCCAATGGAGCTCTGGGTAGTTGAGTCTTAGCCGGGTTAGGCATTACAAAATCTCTTCGCCGTAAGGTTTTTTTCAAGTTTGCCTAGCAATTGCATTAAGTTCGGTGCAAATTGTGATGAATCAGCATTTTCTGGCGAATAATCTCCGAAATGAAAAGGGAAATTTCGGTTAAATTATATATATTTCCATTTTCGTATTGCGTGTTCCGTGAGGATCCCCACTCTCTCTGTAATGGTGATTTTATTTTTGCATTTCATATGCGAGAGTGTAAATGTATGTACGAGTATAGTTCGGCAAGCCTGATGGCGCAGGGAGACATTAGGGCCTGTTTCGTGTGGGCGCCGTGGAAAAGTTGTGTTTGCCACAGTGCAATTCGATTAAGATAAGACTCGCGAGATGAAATGAGCCGTATCTGAGCACACACACACACACCCACATTGCTCGCGTTCGCAGCGCCACCACCCCTCATCCCGCGCGAACTTGGCGAATATACAGTACATCTACAAACACACACACAAGTCGTGTGCATGCTTCAATTCCAGCTTTTACTAGCAATTTGTTTTTATGGCGTCTTAAAAAACGAGTGTTTCATTCCGGGTTAGTTTTTCTCTCATTTCCGATGGCGGCATTCCGTCGTCTGTGTGTGTGTATATGTACACGGGCGCACTTGTGTGTGTATACTCACGGGGAATTTTGAATTGTGCCTTGTGTCTCGTGTGATTGAGGCGACGTCGGGTTGTCAAGTAATACATTTTTGTCTCGACGGCTTTTTGTTTTTGCGGATTCGGGTTTTTATGATTGTTAGGTGGTGGTGGTGGGGGGGGATGGCGTTGACGTTGCTGGTTTGTCTCCCACTGATGTTTGGAAGAATCTCGTCGACAAATATTGCAATTTCGTGGTGGTGTTTTTTTTTCTTTGCCCCGAAAACTCAGCATCGTACAGTGACTCTGGAACTCTGTTTAAGCCGGCCGAGTCGAAGCTCCTTCCAGATTTGAATTTGATTGCCGCTTCTCACTATGCAAAAACAAAATGAAATTTAAATTGTCGAAGTAGCGTTATTTGAGAATCGCGCACACACAGTGATGATGAGTCTATCGTGCAAATGGATGTATAAAGTTAAATATAATTTAATTTGCATTTTCGTCACCTAGAAATGCGTTAGACTGAATTGAATATTGATTGAACAACAAAAGAAATTGAATTCAAGCATGAAAACCGTTGCATTTGCGTGGTTAAACCAAACTTTTTCTTAACTTTCGCACGAAAATGGGGGCATGAGTGTTTATGACAGATGACAGAAAAATGCTTTAGCTAATTACATACGAATTTATAGAGCAATCGATTTTGAAATTGATTATCTTGGAAATCTCAATCGGCTAAGAAACCACTGTAAATGTTTTATTTCGATTTTGTCAAACAACAAGAGAACTCGAGAAATTTTTCTTTTCTTCCGTGGAAGTAGTTCTAGTCGCGTGTGCTTGTCTGGACAGTGTTCCCTCAATACGGCTTGAAGCGAAATTTATGGCCAGGCCCCCAAAAGACATACGATGATACCAAGGATTAGTAATGAAGTGTGTTTCGTGCTTCTATTCTAGTCCGCTTTGATTTGTTGCGAATCTCCGCTCGATTGAACGTCAACTGTATTCTGGTAGACATGTACAGACATCAATGGCAGCTTGTCCACAGTATACTGGTCATCAACAAATGTTGCTGCATGCGTCACTTTTCCCCGTCTATTGTGTAGAGCACGCATCCCTGAGACCATCAGAACACAACAATATCGATTCCGTGCGCGAATCTCAAAAGAAGTGGCTTTTCTACTTGGATCTAGGACATCATCCTATATTATAAAACTAAGAATTGGATTTTGGTGTTCGGAGCAAAATTTCAGAACGGCTCAATGAAATCACATAA
>JAQGBY010003433.1:0-19288 GCA_034698785.1 Mycogona germanica
GCGCCGGGAATCGAACCCGGGACCGCCGAAACCACAGTCAGTCGCTAAACCGACTGGGCTACGACGAGTCGTACTCAAATCAATGCTCAATTTGCATATAATGCTCTATTTTTAAAGATTCCTTTGAGGCGCAAATTCGACACACACTTGTCATGTTGAATAAAATACTGACTATTTTAACGCCAATTTTGATTGATTTTATTGTACGAATTAATTGAAGAGCTAACCAGATTTCGAATTATGAATCGTGTCACTCCAGTTCATAGGTTCATTAATTATTTTTTGATTCCAGCTTATGAAATAGTAATTACCTAATTATTCGGCATGATCTACCGGTTCTGGCAAAAACGTAGAGGGCCAGAAAATACATTCAAATGGTGCCATTTCCAACAACCAACCATCATATCCGGTACAACCGTGGATAATAGATTTTGCTGTGAAAGAGGAGAATTGAGTTAACCGATCCACTGCTCCGTATACCATTTCCATTGTGGTGTATATATTACATGGACTACGTGTATTGCAATGTCATACGAATCTGCGATCTTCTATATACGCCCATAGTCTCTCACCCAGACGTTCCCCTTATTCGTCGCATCACATTTTCAATTACACGCTACATTCACTTCAATGATGGCTATCCATGCACATTGAATGGATTCGCCACTGTTTTTTATATATGTATTCAGGTTTTCTACTATCCCGGTGGTCATCGATCTTTCCATTTAACTATCACGCAATCTAACAAAATATATTGGCTAAATGTGAACCATAATATTTGTCATCATGTCATAATATAATATATACCAAAATAATTAACAAACTTATCAAATATTGTTCATTTAGATCACCTAATGTGTTTAAGCGTTAGTGTTCGAAGATAGCATGAATAAATATATCCATATGTTTGTTGTTATTTGGCTTGGGTTCCTTTCTGGAATCAAATGAAGATAGTATGAATAATATCAATGTGTTTGTTGTTATCAAACTTGGGCTTCTCTCAGGAATCAAACGCACACCTTGAATTTCCACTCAATATGCTTAATGGTCAAGGCATCCAATTGAGCATAAATAGACTTTGAATCGTGTCAGTCAAGTTGTCAAATTAGTCACCAAACATGTTTCATCTAATTATCAGCCGTTTCTGTGTGCTAACCCTCGCGGACTACGGGTTTGAACTTCACTGTTCCAATCCACATGCCTCACTTGAAAACAAACAACAGCTCTATAGTGCGCAATCACTCTGTTCTTTTGATTATGAAAGTCAGAATTGCCGTTGTCACGCCTGATTGTGTGCTTATCCATGCCCACTTTGGGACCGGAATTGACAGTTTTCTCTCACGTGGTTGGTAAGGAACAAACGGAGACTCTGTGTACATTGTTGCTTCTGAAATCCGATAGACTGTTTTGCACTCCGCTGAAAAATTAATTACAGAGAATGATTAACGACTTTCTTTCAAATTTTATCTTCAATACCAATTCACACTCAGCCATATCGATTGACCAACAAATCACTAGCCCTAATTACTTAGTTGTTGAAAGGTACTGCTACCGTTATATCATTAACTCCATCACTCTCTAACTTTCCTTGTCAACAAAAATAAATGTTATCCATTGAAATCATCTTGAGACCCACAGTGTCTGAGCATGTGTAATGAAGTGGGTAGAATCGGGAGTTTTATTGATGCACGTCAAGCGAATCTTATCACATTTTTTCAAGGAAATTATCTCCTTGAAATATTATTGGTAGTCTGCTTTATTGGTGCAGTTATGGGGATGGGGACAAGCTACACGCCAGATGGAGCCACAATTCTGGAACGTCATCTGAGAAGAAGAAAATATGGCATCCAATAAATGTCAATTCTGGATGCTGTTTGGATGATCAAGGGTGGACGGAATTAAGACGTCATGTAGATAGTGGCAACAATCCCCTTTACATTCATCTGAATTTTATTATCCACAGTGAGTATCCAAAAAATAACACTTTCGGACCATACTTTGAACCTTCCAGATAGGATGTTTGTCAAAGATGTACTGGTAGTGGTACCAGTTACCAATATAAAATTAAATCTCCCTTTTAAAATACGCAACAGCGACGAAGATGATAAACTTGTTCTGGAGTGTGTTGGCTCCACAGGTCATAGAGACAAATTCAGTTTTTGGATGCCGGCTCCAACCGGTTTCTTCCATTACCGAAATGAGCCCAAGGCCGCCGATGAATTTTTCAAGTTCAATAGGAACAGCTGCGCCCGGATGAAAGATATCTTGGAGTGACGATGAAACCGATGTTACCCCATATTCATTTTTCATTTTTATAGCTTTTTCTTCCACGCCTCACATGAGCCATATAGCGCTCTCGCATCGCACCACTTACAAAAGCGAGTTGGCAACAACCAGCGCTCGTTAACTGAATTGACAACTTGTATAATCTATTACGATACGCCTCGAATAACTCGACCGAAAAGAACCCAATTTGGGACGGCGTGGCGGAAAATATGCCAAGAAATTGAAAAATAATGACCCATGACGACGAAGCAGGAGCTGAATTTTTAGGACTGTAACTGGTTGTTCAGCGCCGACCCAAAAATTAATAAAAATTTCATCTCTTAATCGATTAATTCATAATGATAATGTGTGATAATGTGTCACAAATTTATTCTGTTAAATCCTGTAATATTGTTCTTTCTGATACCGTGCACGGCCATTTTCATACCTGTTTTCACGTAGACATTATTACTCTCTACAAAAGGGAACCTCATATCGAGTATTTTAAATGAACGCGTTGGAAACTTGTAAATGTGGTTCTGCGATTGGTACGGAAATACCACTATCGTTACGCATAAAAATTTACTGTCGAGTTGACACAAAAAATGTTGCCTTAATCGAACATATCGCGAATTTTTTTTCTTCCCCATTTGAAAATAGAGCAAGCACGGCGTTACAAGTTAAGCGTAACACGATCGTCTGTAAAAGTAGCAAGCGTTGCGTATTTAGGACATTCTGGTTGGGCAGGGTATTCTGCGGCGGCCCATCAATGCTAAAAGAACGGCAAGTTGTGGCCGGGACAGCGCCGGACAAAAAAAGAGGAACAGAACAAACTCTTCAAATAAAGTATTTAATAAGATTAAATTAAAATGAAAATCACTGCAACTGACGGAAAACAAGAACGACGACGAGTCCTCCCCACATCCTCATCTCCCGAGGAAAATTAAAAGGATTTAAAAAAATGTCAAAATATTTACCAAGGTAGACAGTGGTGGTTTCACTTGCACTAGCCACTGCGATCATCAGCTGTCTTTTGGACTAAGAATTAAACAATTATATATACTAAGGTGCACTGGAATTGATCTCATAACATGGTTTGTGCGACCACTTCCACTGGCTGTGAATTTACAATGAGAGAGAAAAAAATACAAATTACGCGAAATAGGCGAAGGGGAAGGGGGTGGGGGGCATTCGAACAGAAAGAGGTGAATCGTCATCGAAAAGTCACTCAGTTATCTATTATTTTATTTGAAGAGTTTGTCACCGACTATGTTCGTCTTTTCTCGTCCGGCGCTGTCCCGGGCACAACTTGCCATTTATTGTATATATTCAATACGTCCTATTGTCATTTTTGATGATGAAATCGCAAACTGTTTTACAGGTATTTACCATGTTGTTGGAGACGCGTATATACCTTGAAACAACAGGTAACCTTTTTGTGATAACAGCGCCATGCCCGTTCACATTCTCCTATTCCATTAAAAAATACAGTGCTAACTGATGGGTTTCTGTTCATGGTACCGCAATTTTTGAAAGTCGTTTTGCGACCTAGGCCTCCACTAGTTTTCCGATGACGAAGCGCCACCGCTAGCCAGACCATTAAACCGACGAGCGGAGGGGGTGCAAGATCTGTGAGTGGGTGGTGGAATTGTGGCGAAGTGTGAGAGAGAGCGAGGCAAAACCGAAACACCTCTTTCTGAAAAGAATTTATGAGGCGAACCGCAGATGCGCTTGGAAATCCCGATTCCGTCTAATAAATTCCGTTTTTTTGTTGGTCCCCATGGCCGTATCGAACGCTGCTGCGTGCTGAGTGCCGCGGTACAGTGCATGTGTGAACGTCCAGGTGTACAAACTCCAGACACGGATCGGATGCGAGGGTGTTTCTGGGATGGAGGAAGTGCTTTTTGGTGGGTGTGGCGGAGGGAGGTGTGTTTTTGTGACCTACAACGCCATCGATTGACAATGGCCATCATTGCTTACTGTAAGTACGATCCGCAGCCCGTGGCCCGCAAATCGAAATTTGGTTTTTATTTAACTCAACTGTAGTGAATAAGAAGCATTCACCTTTTATGATGGTGCCTTCTTTTGAACAATTATGATCACACAAACATTTTAAACATACAGTAGATAAACCCAGTGTTTTAGTTGATACCTATTTTAAAATTAAGAGGGTTTCTCTTTTCTGTGTGTGTGATGGTTTGTTTAAGGTATTTGATGTGATCAAATCATTTGTTTATTGCTTACTTTTTTGTATTATGTGTTTAACTTTAATAGCATCAATTACCCAATTTGTTTGTCCGGTAATAATAAATAATTTGTTTTCGAGATTGCCGCAATTACTTGACTTCACTTTTGCAATAAGCCAATCTTCGTAACGAACAATGCTTTATCACGTTGGCGTCACCTTGTAAAGTGACTGATCGTGGCAACATAAGGTACTACCATTTGTAGCGCCGATCAACTTTCGGATAAAGTTTTGCGGCCCGCCGTTGCCAGTAGGTTGGGCAACCGCTCAGCAGCGCAGCTTGCCACATCCATCCAGAATGTGTTTTCATTGACTGGTTCGAGAATGTTTTGGTATCGTGTTGATTGATCAATTCATCGCTCGGTCATGTACGCCTATGTGAACCTCCATGAGAACCTGTGTCCACGACGGTCCATGCGCTCATGCCATAAGCTTATGAAACTATTCGACGAGTCTTGTACCTAAAAAAAGAATACATGTGGGGAAAAAACGTTCACAAACTCAGCTTACAGCTGATATCCATCAGATCTTCGAACAGGAAGAGGCGGACTTGCGGCTGACTCTGCATTGATGACGTTTTTCGCGCTCCGCGTCATAGTGACTTTGTTGAAAGTGGATAGCCATGCGTCATTCACATTTCCCATTTTGACTATATGTCGTCATTATTGTCGATCTTTGACCAAAGTTGGATGACAACTTTTACTTCTTATTTTCATTCATTTTTGGGATCTGTTATTTATTATTTCTGCGAATGGGAAAATCGCTGCCGGTGGGATAAAATTAATTCTTGCAATGTTTCTCTTGTTATAAATTGCCACTCTGGCCACCAGCGAGTGCCATCAGCGCCGACATTGATGACGACGCCAATTCAACGTGCCATCTTCCAGATGGCTAAATGTGCGCCACCTAGTGATAATTCTCAGCGGCGAAAATAAGCGTACGACTTGTCCCGGGTTCTGTTCCCGGCGAGGGTGCTCGTCTGCATTCGATCCCTTAATTCAGTACTGACGAAAAAGCGTTCTGCGAATAGTGTTGATAATGCAATGAGTTGAGGAACAGAATTGTCTGAAGGAAAAAGTTGTCAATGAAATGTCGATTTTTTATTGTGAGAGATCTCAGGAGGATTTATATTTATCGATGTGCGCCAGCGGGTCCTAAATAGGCTGGCTAACGATTGCATGACGCTTCTGATGGCCGGCAGCGTGTTCGTTCGGCAGTTCGTGTCAGCGGCGCCACGCGTCTCCCAATGCCATTTATTTTTATTATTTGCGTCACTATCTGTCGCCTACGGCGCAAATGAACATATTTCAATTTGGTGTCCCTATCGCGCGGCACACACGTATAAATTAAAAGTAAATATGGGAAGAGTTTGCTGAAATTATGTGTTCTGACTCCGAGCCCGGCATTTCATAATAACCCCCCGTCAACGCCGCCATCGGCGAAATCATGCATCATAATCAGGCTGAATGTTTGAAATGGATTGTCCGATACGGATTGTAATTGGACGCACCTCCTCTCATAAAGCGATTATCCGTATTTTAATTTATAAACTGTTGTTTATAAATTAATAAAATAAAAAATAACAAAACGCACTGTGAACTCGTGAGGGACCATAGTACAAAATAACTATCAATTGCACCATTGATAGTTCTCCTATGAATGAAACTACGGACTGCTTTCAGAACTGTGTTTTTCCTCGCTGTCAAAACATGAGTCAATGACGACGCATGCAGACATATTCTGATTCAGGGTCGGTGTTGAAACACTACTTGAAACACGAGTAGCCTACTTTTTTGTCGCTGAAAGCGAAATCATCAACAAGGATGTAGAAGACCTATGTCTAAGGTTCATTTCTTTCCTTTTTTAAAACGGGAATTTCAGAAAAACGAAATTATTTTCGATCCCACCCATTGCAGTATTGAACAGATGAGCTTTTGTTGTACCCCGGTGGTCTGCTCTACGGCTTCCAACGCGTTATTTTGAACATACACGAAAGGTCACCATTGCAACACAAGGTTATCTAAAAAAATATATTCTATAAAATCTGGCCAAAATATCTTGAGATATTTTTACCTGCTACACACACTCATATGAAGACCTACAGGTGTCAGTTGATATTTTCAAACTTGGCCAGATGTTTCCAAGCGCATAGGCACACTACAAATCGATACCAACTTTCAGTGCTCCCAAATCGATCGTTTCGAATCCTCATCGTCTCCTAAGACCCACGTTTGTTACGTATTCATTTTATAATTAAGAATTTCACTAGAAAAATCGTCCCGATTATGTTATAGTTTTGCTAATATCCTCATTGAAATTTCCACAAAAGACAGGAAATCTGCTTAGATTTCCATCGATGTTGGCACGTTGACTGACTTAGGGTTCAAGACAAGCGGAAAAAGTACGAATTTATATTGCAATCAATGAAATGGGTAATTATATTCTTAATAGCCACAGTTGAATGATTAAACTGATTAAAGTTGTTATTTTTATTTGGTTTTATTATATCAAAAATGTTTCAGTTTGATTAAAGATAAAATATTCTTAGAAGTTAAACAGAATATAATTATGTTTTTCAATTCTTCAGTTTGTTCAGATAATTTTAAATTCGTTTTTAAACAAAATGGAAAAATAAATTTTTGTTTTCCGGTCTTTTTACGTGTACATTCCGCTCTTTTGATTTTGGTCCTTTTAATGTAATCTTACTCTTCGAGGAACGTTTCTAGGTACTTGTAGATGAGACTGTTTAAGTCACCGGTGCTCACATTTCAACTAGGAATTGATTTTTTTAGCAAAATATATTTCCAGTGTTTGTTGTCTTATTTCACTTTTATTCCCTTAAGCAAGGTTTTTTTGTATGTTCTCTTCTTTCCTATTTGAAAGTAGATTCTCTTTTGTTACATTGTTCAGAGGTTGTTCGGTAGTTACCTTTGCTTGTTTGGCTGCCATAAGAAGGCGGCCAATTGTTTTTCGGAATCAGATCTCTGCCGACTAGCGATCAAATAAATTGCCTTCCATTAACGTGGGTCATCCCCGGGCTTCTGTTTTTAAACCTCGGGGGTTGGCACTATTCGTACTCAGTGTGCTGATATATCAAAGCAATCGCGCAGACGAAGAACTACTTTAGTCTAACCTACTTTGTTTGAGCGTAGGCCAGAGAAGTTGCACAATTTAAACTCATTTTTTTTAGCGCTACAATTTCTTGGTTAATATAATTTTAGTCTTAAAACGCCACATAATTTTTTTGACCCGATCTATAGACCCGAAACACTTCTTTCGACGAATTGACGAAAAAGCGAATGATATTTTTCGTCTGAGGCCATTATATAGGATAGCCTACTAACCTTTGGTACAGTGAAAACCTATAGGCTCTTTTTGTGTGCTCGTATCAAGTCGGTTCTTGGTAGTACACTTTGTGTGATCAACAACGGCATCGTGTAACACGATATAACCATTCGTCTGATTTCATTAGGCGGAAATGATTGCCAATTATATTTTGTTTGTTTATGAGTTCCACGTAAGATTTCTTGGCAATCATGATATAAACGTCTTCTCTGCTCTCGAATTTATAATTGGATCATTAAATTTGCCCTTTAAATCTCTTATTTTACAGGAAATACTGAAATCTCTATCTAGCATGTTCGAATTTGTATTGAATACTTTACTACCCTGTAAACCGACATCTAAATAAAACAGTATTTAAGTTGGCTAATACAGGTATTAGTCGTAATTCAAATTAGCAAAGTTTTCCTTTTGTGTGTGGCTTTCTGTGAATCCCCATTTTCACTTGGAAATGCCATTTTGTTTGCGCCGAACGAACTTATGTGAAGAAAGATTTGAAATGACCAAACTGGGGATATGGGAGGAAGGTTTTGACACGCTGGGTTCATTGCACAAATACACAAATCGTGTATTAGTTTGACCAAAACAAAATGACATTTCGATGGAGCAAACGCAAAATGTTCTCTAGTGTAAATGATGCTATACTCCGAAACCGTGACCTCAGATAAGAAGATTAAATTGATATGAAAGAACAAATTGGAATTTCTGAAGTTTTGATATTTTGTGACTGCTAATCATTTATATTATATTGAGCCATGTGGTTGCACGTCATTATCTACAAATAAAAATTAAGTTGAGACCAATGTAGTTTAGGCATATTTGTTTTGATTTGTTTTTCGCTTTATTTCAGCAGGCTTCCTTTGAAAGACTTCTCTATCATGACAATTTCAATGTTTTCTGAGCCATCGACATCGGTTTAGAGGGATTTTCTGCTGACGAGTGTTGCAAATTCGGGCCATAAAGTTGAAAGCGATTTCTGTAGTGCGACGGACGAAGAACCGGAACGCCATTAATCGTAGACCGGGAGCGTCATGCCCCGCTCGACAATAAAGTCTTATAATGGCATTTGCATGTTGATAGCTTAAAATCCCCGAGCAATCTACCCTTAAACTTGCACGTAAGCTGCACAGTAGAGCCCGATTTAAGCCCGCCGCTATGCAACCTGTTAATGCCGCGTGTTTTGTACAGAGTCACTGCGACTCGCTAATGTTCTAAGCCTATTTAAGCTGTTTCAGAGTTTTTTTTTATTCCGTGTATGGCTCGGCTTTCGTGAACTCGCACCGAAGAAAAGGAAACCCGTTTTTAATTCCCAAAGTTTATTGTTGGTGGCTGAATGAGATAAATAGGGTTTCCGCCGACATTTCAGCGAACCCGTATAAACCCGTATAAATGCAAACCCGCGTAGCACGGCGGCACCCAGTGATGGCCAACTGTTAGGAGCAACAACGTCCTTTTTCCGCTTTTTTGTTACGGTCTATGTGATCCACAGTTATTTGTGTCCTCTGGTAGCTTTCCAAAGAATATTTCACAGAATACTTTAGTATTGTTAATCAATGATTGACGGACTATCTACAGTTTGTCACATAAACACCTCCTCGAAATAAATATGAATTTAGTGGAATACGCAGCACGGTTGCAGCGCCGGCAATTCCATTGAAAACTATCATGTCATCACCATTTATTTACCAAATAACAAAATGTGATGATTCTCTGATGATAGGGGCAGTTTTCATATTGTGAAGTCGGGCATTTTTAATTAAAGGAAGTTTTTGTTAAGTTGACTGACCAGCTTCGACTTTGAGGAGACCAGGATGCGACCTGTCAATTTCGACAATCTTGACTTGCCTAATCAGCAGGGATCTTTAACGTGAACCTGATATCGTATAGGCACGAATCTCGCGGTTTTACTGGCATTCCAAAGAAAGGCGTACGTTAGAATTTCTATCGCCCGAAAATATCCGGACGTCTCGGCCGGAAATTGAACTCGTGATCGCGATGAATGGATGTAGTACGGAGTAATTCGACTAAACAATGTAACACCACACACCACCTCTATGGAGCCGTCATCCGAACTTTGTATGTGTATCTCAATTAATCTGTTGATTATTCCGAATGCTTCCGGGATTGTTAGTCAAGATTGCGGTGCGTGACGTCAGATCATCTAAGACACGCGGGACACTTGAGGATGTAATTTGAAAATTATATTTATACTGATTCGGGATCAAAATTCGGAAAGTACTCATATCAACTTATTCTTATATTTAGAAGTAATCAAAATAAATTCCGAATCCGTCTGAGACCTCATGATTGCAACGCCGATGAGGAGAAAAAGTCAAAAAGTAATTGTAATTGTAAAAATTTGTAATAGTTACATATACTCTTTTGTCATGTAATGCGGCGGCGTCGGACGCTCAATGCAGTTTAGGCGGCATGAGCATCCGCCGATTTCCGTACTTTTAAGAGAATCGAAGTATGGGCTGAAATTATGAAAAAACAGAAGTAGCTCCGTTAGAGATTTATTTTGTTATGTAAATGTATCTAATTGGACATGTTTCGTTGAAAAACTTAAATTTGAGGCGCGATCATTTAAGATGCGGGTATCAGGAGAACACAGTGTCCCACAGCCACTGTAAATTGAGTTTTTTTGCTGATTGAATTCGCAGCTTGACTGCGAAAACCCTCTACCGAGTCACGAATGTTCTAATTCAAAACTATCGATGACGTATAGCGAGCAAGACGCACTTAAACAGGATGACGTTGACAACTTTCTGGTCACGCCAAAAGTGAAACTATCGCGTCGGGTCGCCCCCCCCTTTCCCCCTACTGAGACTGACTGCAGTTAACAGATTGGACGAAAACGAAAGTTTAATGTTTGTGCAAGCAGTTAGGAGTCGTTCGGTAAATAGCAGCCACTAATGTTTCCATCTATCATCCGTGTTCTGTATATGTGTACAACTCATTATACAAATTGTACTTCGGTTCGGCAAGTTGAATTAACATGTATCGTGCTGGAGGTCCCACCAAACTGCATATGAACTGGAACCATGTCATTTCATGTAAGCATAATGAGATATGCCTGAAAATAATTTATGTTTTGCATAAAAATCATTAACGAATACTGTAATAATTCAAATAATATTATTCCATTTTTAATGAGCTTTGATTCGTTATGCCAGCACATTAAAAAAACATGTAATAAATTTGCACCGTATTATTATAAACATTTTTGTAATCGCATCTTTTGAATTGTAATTTCGGGTTTCATTCTAAACAATTTGTCAAAACATATTTCATATAAACTTTTGTTAATAAAACTCGGTAATATATGCTATGTTGTTAGGCGTGTATTTGAATCCATCTACGCACGTCTGAATGCCTTCGTAATTGGTTGAGCCTATTGCAGTCGCACAAGTGTGGAAGCTTTTTGCATTAAGGATTTATAACCATGAAGGATGAATACAACCGGGTATAAAGTTTATTCGCTGACCATGGTATTTATTATCCTCTAGAAACCTTCTGCGGTAAGCGGCGCTCGAGAGAGTTATCCTGCCGAGTCGTGACGATGTGTTTTATACAAAGAGAGAAGTTGCTCGTTTACAATATTTCAATTTCATATGATTTTCTTAACTCATTTGGGAATAATGCGACGTTCATTATTCGGTGTTCTTTCCTATACAAATACTCGTATATTAAAATAGTAATATGACTTACTATTTTTAAACGAAATTCACAAGAATTCCTCTCCTGGTGAAAAACTTAAAATAGCAGTTGTCTTATTTTCTTGGTACATTTTGAAGAGTATATCCAGTTGGGTCTCAGGAGGTTGAATGTTCTCGTTTCGCACGTAGCGTCGGACAAGATTCCCCCCATTGTGTCCCGCTCACCTCGTTGCCAATTCGATTTGGTGGAAAACGAGTGCCTGCTAAACGTGTTTCAGATAACATCTTTAATGCATGACAACTAGACTGCTCGGTGCGTGAGATGGAGTTTTTGGCGGCGGCGGCGGTCCACCAATCGGAACAACAACCGACCACGCAATCGCACATGCACAATTCTAATTACCTAGCAAGCCGCAGAAGGTCCGATCGCCATCCATCATCGCTGGCCATAGACCTGTACACACGAAATGGTGGTGACGGTCGCCGCAATATTTCGATTCCATTTTCTCTTATTGGACTGACTTGTTTTGGCGGTTCCCGAGAATTAGGTTCAATAATTACATGATCATAAATATAATTTCAATCAGCTTTCAATTAATTAAACGTTTTGTTACTGTGAGAAAGATTTAAGGACGTCTGGGTGATAATAATCAGAAATTATAAATTCGGGACAACACCGAACGAAGAAGACTAACCGAGTGGCGTCTGCGCTTTTATAATAATATTTTACTATTGTTTAATTAGAACTGGTAATTGCGAAAAATATAGTTTCGAACAGACCGGGAGTTGAACACCGGATCCCTGGGACCAGAGCACTGGGCCGGCAATCGAGGGATCCGGTATTGAACTTCCTGTCTGTTCGAAACTCTATATTTTTCGCAATTACTAGTTTTAATTAAATAATAGTTAAATATTATAAAAGCTAGTACGCCACTCGGTTCGTCTTCTTCATTCGGTTTTCCATTTCTGATTTTTTTTACTGTTTCAAAGTAGCATTTAAAAATAATAATTCGCTGGAACTGGGCAAAATTGTTCTTTGTAGTTAAAAGATTATAAATCTGAAAGAATCTCAAATCCAGACCCTGTTAAAATAGGAGACATTCCATCTAATGATCTTTGCTCCTAACTGGTCTCTCGGCCTTTGGGGGCTGTTCGCGAGTACATATTGTAATTGCAATCGTGGATTATTGATATATTTGTTAAGGAGTGGCAAGCACCAGCGCGTTCCCCTAAAACCTCCCCAGGAGGTGGTCTTGTAATTTTACCTAGCCCAGGGTTAATATAAGTTACCTAGGTAGGGATCTTTAACGTGTACCTGCAAATTGTACGGGCACGGATCCCACGGCTTTACTTCCATTCCGAAAATCATGGATTGATTCTTAGTGCTGGATGATGTAGTGCGATTGCTTGAATAGATCGCAGTTTCGGCGACATTAACGAATTTGCATTTATGTACAGGCTTTTATGATATGTAGGACGAAAAATCTAGTTTGGGTTTGGCATGATAAGTTCGTTGGGATATATGGGGAAACAAGTTTTGCCTACGACACCAATGATGTCAAGTCATTAAAGCTTTTCTTATCTATCATTTTGATGACGAGAAGGCGAGATAAGAAGCCACATGTCTGCCACGAGGGGGTGGGGTACTATATCCAATTAAGACCACTAGCGAGTTTAATTTACGACTGAGGAAAGTCTTTACTTTTTCTCTTGTTATTTTAGGGCGACTAGTAGTAACGAAAAATGGATCAACCAGCTTCGTGAACATTTTGTTAGGAAAGCTCTGCTATGACATGCGAGATTATGTACATATTTAATCTGAATCTCACGAAGATGTCTCAGCAATTTTCTTTTCAGATAGACCTATTCAAATATTTAAGTTAGCCTAGTTCAACACGTTTTCAAAAAAATGCGTTGAATATATTTTCCTTGCTTCTGAAATACAGAGTTGGAAATGGTAAAATACAATTTTCTTCCCAACTTTTTACGACCACATAGCGTACGAGTATATCCAGTATCCTTTTACTGGATATATTTAACGGTTCAGTACAAACAACTCATGTTTCCCATTTATATCAGGATGGTCCAGTCAAGAGAGGATATGTGTACCAATACTATCAGTGGATCCTTGTCCATTGAATCCAACGATACCTATGTTTCTCACAGAGAGGAGTCCATGAGGTTTTCTCGGATGTTTATCGAAAATATAGATTCGAGGTATAAGACGGCGGTAAGTAATTTTGCGGCAGACTTGGAGAGAGAAAAAATCCCATATATAAAACCCAGTAATTGGACCGATATATCGATTTTTATTTGGCACTCTTTTTTCTTACCTACCGATATGTAAGCCTCTTTGATGTTGTTGCCATAAGCTCTTTCTGGTTCAGAAAATCTGGCCCGGAATCCACGTCTGCTATTGAGTGGTGCCCCATGCGTTGTTCTGCCGTGTTTATTGTTTGACTGATCAGCGCATGACGTGATGAACAGACGTACGATTTTAATAGGCTGGAGTTGTAGTGGCTACAAAGAACGAGGACTCCCATTTATTGCAGCGGTCTATTTGTTTGTTCGCCTGCACACTTGAAGTCCTCGGCCTGGACATCATTTAATGGGAATATATCCTCCTGAGATCTCCGGATCATTTCCCGATTTGGATAAAGCGTCAAACGTGTGTTCCGTTGTCATCATTTAAAGGGGGCGCCACTAAACAGTTCTTGTTCTGCTGTTCACACACCTGAAGTCATTTTTCTAGCTAAGCGAAGAAATACAAGAAAATACGTGAAAGCATGGAAGGTGCAGTTATAATTTTCATGTCATGACGTAGTTTTCTAGTTAAAGGATTAACGAGTTTGACTGCATTTTTGAGATGACATTATGGTGAAGCTGAATATGAATATGGAAGCCGACATAAATAGAACATTGAATAAATGGTTGTGCATAGAGGTGAGTTAGTAAATTTAATTTATCAAACATCAAATTCACTATCGTATTCATTTGGTTGCATTTTTGAGATGACATAATGGTGAAGCTATTGAATAGAATATTGAATAAATGGTTGTGCCTAGAGGTGGGTTAGTAAATTAAATTTATCAAACATCAAATTCACTATCGTATTCATTTGGTTTTCAATGACTGAGATGAAATTGTCAGAAAATCGACACATCCGTTTTTAGAGTGCAGCATTAGACAAAGTCAGTTGTACTATTAAAAATTCACGACTGGTGACGAAATTCGATGGCAGGCATGCTGATCGATTAAAGCGGAAATAAAATAATTGAAAGGTTCTGCGATGGTCTTATCTTATCCCCTTGCGTGTACTACGACAGGTAAGCCTCCATAATTGATCAATCGAGAGGGCAGGTATTATATACATGTAAATGAACGTTAAGTGCCCCATATGGAAGTAGGTCGAAGCGTCAATTCGGTAATGAATTCTGGAAACTCCTAATTGACAATGCTTCGACGGTTTTCGACAAATGGATTAATAAAAAAATCGGCCTACTTCATGGAATTTACTTTGGCAGAAAACTATATAGCCGATAATGCTCAACATCCAGTATGTATTCCATATTTAATGGACTCCGAATGAGGATTTTTGGATCAGTTACTCGTGGATCCTTTTCCTAAATCAGATTTCGTTTACCACAAAAATAGTTGTTGCATTCAAATCGCTTACGGTACAAATATCTTGCATACAAATGAGACGGAAATAAAAGCATTTAATATCAATTGATATGTTCTTTTTTTAAACTAGTCTCACGTTGAATTTATCGTTTCACATTATTTCTGGTCAGCTAACATTAATTTGTAAAAAGAAATACTAGAATGATTATGATAGAACGAAATTGTTCGACATTCGGCAATCTGGGTTCGATTTTTCGTCAAGGTGGAATTTAATTTAGCGATTAAATAAATTCTGTTCGGTCAATGTGAGTTCGGTCCAGAGTTTATTATGTCCATATAGTTATTTTTAGTGGACATATATTCTCCGACTGAAGTGGAGGGTTTACCAATGCCAATCTCCTTGATCCTTTGTGTCGTCTCATTTGACTACGCGTCCTTCACATCAGACTACCACAACGGTTAACAGCCGGAATAGAATGTTTTGCAAGACTGGTAAAGCCGCTTTCGAATCAAATGAGCTTATGTAGTATATACAACCTGTATGTATCGGATACCGTCTATGGGTTCCTTATATTGAGATACGCAAGTTATTCAACGTCCGTTTGAATGCAAATAGACGATTTTTCTAACCACGAACTACCTGCACAAACGTACTTAAAGAATACGTAAATGTTCCGATAGTTTTTGAATGCAAATAGACGATTTTTCTAACCACGAACTACCTGCACAAACGTACTTAAAGAATACGTAAATGTTCCGATAGTTTCTGTATGCTTAGAAGAATAATTTCAGGAATTTATCTTCATTGAAGTATGAAACATCTGAGATTCGACGCGAATTTTATTTTGAACATGATTTAGTAACATTTTTCGTATCTAAAATTTGGAAAACAAATTGGTTGTTTACGGCGAACACACTGGTGGACCTCCTTAACAAATATCTCAAAGAAACAGAATCGAATCTCGGTGCTGGTAGAACTTCGTATTTATTTATATTGCACAATACAGTACTTTCTTTAGTTAAAATAATCGAATACATGTAGTTTCCGTATTGTACTTCGATAAATTAAAAATTACGAATAAATTGTTGGTTGAAACTTGCCAGGTGTGGTGTATTTGGCAAGTTTACCAGATAACTTTATGGAATTTTATCGCAGGTTTTGTAGTTGAATTTCGATTTATGGTTTTTATAGTTTTGGTTTATTAGCTTTTCGAACAGCAGGCGCATGCCAATGTTTCGTTTCTTGAGCGCCAATATTGTATACGCGTTTCCCATGGCGGTAGCATTTGGAGGATTTCCCGTCAATCAGTAAGACTTTCGTCTCAAGTCCACCCGCGTCTGTGTAACAGGTTTCGCCTCTACAAGTCTTATCGGGGTTTTGAGGTTTGGCTGGGGGTTTTACTGACAATTTGCTTCTTTTTAAGTCGGGGAACAATTCTGTGGTGTATAAGGGCGCAAATAACGGTGAGTGATGATGTTCCGCTATCAGGATTCCATGCGCTACGTGATTTAACTGGTTGTATAACATTTGTGTCTCAGTTGTATAACAGATTTTGTTATTATGTTTCGTGCAATTTCATCGGACGTCTGTTATTCTGTTACGTCTATAGTTTCCTGACGTATTTTAAACAAACCATTTCAGTTACTTGTTGAAGTGTCAGGAAGGTCAAGCGGTGCTGTATTTTTTGTTTTACAAACCTCTTCATAATATGGGTGGTAGGAGGGAGTTGGCGAAAGCAGTGGATGCGTTTCATTAGGAGCTCATTAGTTCAGCAAGTTCACTCAGCATTTGTTTCAATGGAAGCACAGAAGTCACAGCGCCATTTCAATGAGAGCGCCTTAGTTTTGCGCTTTCACCTTTCAACGGCCATTGCTACAACGTGCGGAAAGAAAACAATGTCCACTACCGCTCATTAGTTCAGCGCTCAGGATCAGGATTCCGTGCTCTACGTGATTTAACTGGTTGGATAATATTTGTATCTCAGTTGTTTCGTGCAATTTCATTCGACGTCTGCTATTCTTTTACGTCTATAGTTTCCTGACGTATTTTAAACAAACCATTTCAGTTACTTGTTGAAGTGTCAGGAAGGTCAAGCGGTGCTGTATTTTTTGTTTTACAAGCCTCTCCATAATATGGGTGGTAGGAGGGAGTTGGCGAAAGCAGTGGATGCGTTTCATTAGGAGCTCATTAGTTCAGCAAGTACACTCAGCATTTGTTTCAATGGAAGCACAGAAGTCACAGCGCTTGCAATGAGAGCGTCTTGGTTTTGCGCTTTCACCCTTCATCGGCCATTGCTACAACGTGCGGAAAGAAAACACTGCCCACTACCGCTCGCCCTTTGCCGGGCTTTGTATGCCGGGCTTACAGACGTCTGCCAGAGTTCGTTGAAAGTGAAAACTATCATGGCTTACGACCGGTTTTCCTGATAGCCCCCCTGATCCAGAGACTATATCAAAACTGGAAGAAAATGGAGCTGCCCGCGTCTCTGTCGAAGTGATGCGCGCTCGGGTCTGTGTGCGCGCCAGTCATCCATCACTCCAGACTTTCACTCGTATTTCCTCGGGGAAATTGCCACCATACGTCACCGTTTATAGCATTAGTGCTCTTCAGGGCAACGATGCTGTAGTACTACAGCCGGTTGACGGGAGGGCGGGGGAGGAGGCCAGGAGGGGGAAGTTAGCCGAGTCTCGCTCGATTGATCTCAATCAGTAGAAAATTACGCGCCCCGCTTCGCCAAGTTTATGGATCTCCCACACACACTCTGGAAGTCGTCAAGTGGCGAGCCACCTTTTCCGACACTTTGGAGCGAGGGTTTAAAGACAGAGGTCGCATCGACTATAGTCTCTATAGATAGCATGCCGTGAAACTGTGATGATGATTTGATAGATCCGAAGGACAATTATGGTGTGGCCGGTCGCGCCTGAAAACGGAGCTACTCTCTCGCTTGAGCTATTTTTGTTAAGGAGGTGCACCAGTGTTTCCGCCCTGAAACCTCCCTGGCCCTCGCAGGGGCGACTTGCTAATTTTGCCACGGCTAAGTTTGTTATCTTGTTATGGATCTTTAACGTGTACCTGATCCTGATGTACTGGCACAGCTTTACGAATCCGAAGAAAGGCGCACGTAGAAATTTGTCTTCATCGAAAAATGTTTGGAGGTGTCGATCAGGGATTGAACCCGTGGTCACTGGGATAGTAATCAGATGCGCTAACCACTTGACCACACGACACATCTAAATGGGACTACTGGTGATGACGTCGTCAGATGGTATTGTGGTCTAATACCGAGATGGTTGGGCTTAAGGGAAGAAAGTTCTATGAAGATGAGCATCTTTAATCTTGGTCCTATTCTTCATTTTTTTTTTTTCATTTCACTCACTCATTTCTTTAAATTTCACTTCTATTTTAGTGGCCAACATTTTATACGCTATTTGAGATAAATTTTATTTTATCTCCTAATTGCTTCCTGTTTTCAGAAACAGGTTTTATATGGATAAAATGGCTAAACAATTCAGTTGATTTTAATCGCTTGTTCTTGCACTGTTCTTTTATGTGCATCTAAAGCTGCTGAGATATATCCTCAAAAATATAATGGGCGAGGACGACATTTATTGAGATATTCTCGTTTACACAACATCTTTGCAATATTTGCTAACCTAAACAATTTTAATATTCATGTAATATTCATGTCATTATTAACGATTCAAGATTATCTACATTGCATTCATAAACCATATTAATGTGTTACCAACAGATTATTGTTAAAACATTAGTTTAAAATCCGTCAATGCAGTAGTATGGAAGCGAGACTGTGTACATGTATCCGTTGTAAGACGTGGAGAATGTGGCGATAAAATTTATTTGGGACACATTTTTCGGAGTCATTCAGAGTATCCGAACGCGCATGAAATGTTTCGACAATAGCGAAACGCCGGCTCACGATTTTCGTCTTTTGTTCGGGTGCCTACTCTTTTGTTTACAGAAATGTCGTCACCACACACACATTTTCTGAAAATATTTCGGGCGCGTTATTGCCACTCGTTCGGTACGTGTTTCCGCTGTAGAAAAGCGACTGCCTTTCGACCGATTTGTTCCATGTTGACGGTTAATTGGCATTTTCGTTTGTGAAGAGCGCCCCATTAGAAGCTGCAAACG
>JAQGBY010003434.1:0-19288 GCA_034698785.1 Mycogona germanica
ATTGTGTGCACGAAGTAGTGTGACCGAGCCATTTAACTGGAAGCCACAGCAAGGCGTGGCCCGGGTCAGCTAGTTATATATATAATATTATTACAAATTTTGTTTACAATCCCCTTCTGGAGAAAAATCAGATTGGTGCAAACAATAAATATTTTGGAATGAACCATAACATGTGCATACATCATTGAAAATACGAGAATGGCTCATTTATATAACAATAATTCCAGAAATTATAAGTCAGTAAACACAAAATTATTTTCTGAACATTGCGTGCACGTCACGATGAACAAAGAATCGACTTTTCCGCGGATCTTGACCACGATCGTGTAATGTACAACCCACATCCTCAGAGTATACGAATACATACATGTATATAAACGCGGGAGCCATATTGCATTAGGTTTTTTCCTCCCCTCCATTCCCCTATTAATCCAACAGAAACCTTCACTCTTTAGTCTACGTCCTATTCTCTTCCTACCCCAGCCTAGATTTTCCCCACCCTCCATCGTATGCATACAACCATTTTTTCCAATGATCCCGATTCCCCACCTACCCCACACTCCCGTCCGCGACGACGGCCATTATTACAGTCGCCAACCCCGTCATTGCCTCGCATCGCCAACCACTGGGTTCCTCTCCTAAATACGCGCTTTCCACTCGAAAGTTGCAAAGGTGGTCAAACAGAAGGTGCGTTTAACTTTTCGGCAATTCAAATGCGGACCAAAGAGAGACGAGAGCAGAAACGTTGAACGCGCCACCAACTTCAAGCGCTTCGAAAATTCGTATGAGAAACGATGCATCCGTCCCGATCGTCAAATCCCTCACTCGCCCCTCCTCTTGCTCTCCAGCCCCTTTCCCCCCCTTCCTAGTCGACAACCCCTTCGACGCCCACGCCACCCAACAGCCTTCGCATCCTTTCATGGAGTTTTCGTCGCTCCGGGCAGACGGCCCGCAGCAGATAACGAAAAAGCGGGGGGATGGTGGAAGAGGATAGCGGCAGGCAGATTGTGGTGGCGCGTAGAAAATCCGACTTCAGAGATCGCTCGGACGTCGGATCACATGTACACATGGCCACCGCGTTCACCAGGTGTCGCCACCGACTACAGAACCGTTAGTTTATGCTCGAATCAACTGCGAGAAGCAGAACTTAACAACATATCGTACGAATACATTGATATATCTTATTTGGATCAGGTCCCTGTTCAAAAACTCCAAACATATAGGATGTCACAAATTATTTTTGACTTGCTCATCGATTTCCGACCACCTTATAAACCACACCTTACCGAACATAAAAGCGTGATTCAACAATTGGCTTAAATACTTTTTCAAAAAAGTACTCCACTATCACAGGTTTAATTACCATCTGTATATCTATGTATAAATTGAGTATTGGTAGATTTCTACCAATATATTTAGTTTTCTAATCATATATTTATTTTGGTAGTAAGACCAACATGGCCAAAATTTTGAATTTAGCGAAGCGTTACTATGGATCGAAATTCAATCTGTGCTCTTCTTTCAAAGGTTATTTCGGTGTCCCATTTCAGTGGACATGCGGCCTCAGTATCATACACCAGTAAATAGTTTTGTTTTTTCCACCAACCATTGACCCCACTTGTTCGTTCGAAGACTATATAGTTATAGTCGATGGCTCCTCGGGCAACGAGAATGAAAGCAAGAAATGTGAAATATTGAAGAGCGAGAAAAAAAAAGAGAAAAAAAAATTGCATCAGTATCATTCGCATTTTATTGACGCGCGACGCGGGGGCGTGCCCGCGACTCTTATTTTGCCAGCGGAAGAAAAGAAAATAAAAAGAGAGATTTAAATCCGATTACCAACATCGGATTTTCTCTCGACGCACGCCAAGTGTTTGTTTTTGGCTTCTAATGTGGCTGGGGCCACCCGGGCACTAGCTGCCACAATTTACTCCTCGCGTTAATACCCAACCCTGGAACGCGTTCGCAGTTCGCTGCCTCCCTTCCTCTTATCACGTTCTTTTTCTATCGATCCTTCGACCATACCAGAATGATGAATGGGAGAACCGTGACAGAAAGAAACACGAGTCAGTCACTCTAACATTACACCTCTGAAATATTTGTTAAGGAGGTCCGCCAGCGTGTTCGCCCTAACACGATGCGTTTCTATCTAAAATATGCAATATGTTTATTCGGTTGAATGTGCATGCTGGATCCAGTTGCGAGACCACATGTTGCAAGAATGACGCAAGAAACGCTCGGGAATTGAACCTTTTCTTAAAGACAACAATTCAACCAAAAAGATGAGGTGGAAAACACCTTCCAACAGTTTATTGATTTCAGAACTCCGGCAGAGTTCAAAAAAGTTCAAAAAAGGAATTAATGCACTTGTATTGCGTTGGCAGAAGTGTGTTGAGCAAAATGGTGGTTATTTCGAATAAAAATATTAAATATATCCAAAAACATGGAGTTTGGTCAAAAACGGCGAAAACTTTCAACAAAACCCAATAATAAATAAATTGTACGCTATATTTCAAGTTCATATTTACCGTAATTCCCGAAATATCTTCGAATATAGACATTTTAAAATTATGTTTCATTCAAACCAAGTACAGAATCGACAAGCTAAAAAAATATCTATGGTCATTTGAAAAATCTATCAGCAATTGAACGAAAAGCAATGCGGGTAACTAGCTTCATCACCCCTTATGAAAAATCGATAGAACCAGATGGATAACAGATAGATTTATGAGTCGTCTCTATTGCATATGTCACCAGATACGAGTGCACCTCGTATGTAATCCGGGTACACCCCGAGGCCAAAATCTTACACATTTCTGGCGCTAGATAACGAAAATGACTCCGTTATACAGATTCAATATCAGACTCTCACATTCGGTGGTGGTGGTGGTGGTGGTAGGTGCCCAGCAACCCAATTGACCACGTGGTCATTAGAGGCACCACGTCGCGTCGTCAGCCGAGGAAATGAAAATTAATTTGGCGAACAGCACGAGTGCAATCGAGCAAGAAGAACGCGCCCAACGATAGTTGGTGGGGTGTCATTAATACGTATGGGGCTGACGATGGGAAGAAAATAATAGACACGGTGGCTTTTGGCGCATGCGCACCTGGTCTCCAACGCTTTCGATTGTGCATTTCTTTTTACGATGGTCAACTGTGTCAACCTAACGCCAAAAAACATGCGACAATCGCAGCAATTCACATAAATATGCCAAAGGATGTTCAAATTCTCTACATACTCCAAAACAGTAAGCCGATGGTAGTGCGACAAAGAAATAAAATGATTGATAGACTGCAATCGAGAGTCGGCAACAAGATCGTCAATGAACAACGTTTACTTCTGATCTTGAGGAAATAAAGAATTCGAAGATTAAAGAAACACAAAGACACAAAGAATATGAACTCGCCTAAAACATTCGTCACTACTCAAGAAATTAGATTAACAACTTGGAAAAATAACTGGAAACTTGGTAACAAAAATATTTTATTTATTCTAATTTCTTGGGTAGAGACGAAAGTGTTAGGTGAGTTCGTACGTTTGTCTTTGTGTTTCGCAAATCTACAAATTCTTTATTTCTCTTATTATTATTTTCTATTATTAACGATCTTGTTGCCGACTCTCGATTGCAGTCCATCAATCATTTTATTTCCTGTATACACTGTTTACGGCGGGATACGTAGTAGCCGAAACTGGGAAAATAAAATCGAAGATAGCAAAATTCAAAAACGATTAAACTCTGAGGAAATAACAAAAACTATCATATCGCCCTTGCATTGTTAATTTCAAATTTGTTTTGTCATAATCAGTTGTTCTCGCTCAAGGACACATTACTGCTCTAGTTTTGATGTTGAATCCTGTATATGATTTGCTGAAATGAAAATCCTTTATTACCTAAACAATAATTTTAAAGAACCATTTCTTGAAGAACACATTCGAAACGAAAATAATAGAGAAAGCGCCATTATCCCGTTCTGAAAACCAGACTAGATCAACGGGGAAATCGTAAAATTCACATGTCCCCTGCGACTATCGTCAACGAATACGTGGACAGGCCTTGACCACTCAGCACCGCTCATCGCGACAACCAAGCTCGGTAACCGCGACTCATCCGAAGATAATTTTTTCTGACAACACGGAAGAGGCTGTGGGTGGGGAGAGTTATCCCCAGATGATGGATGGCTCGTTGCAAAGCCAGAAAAAAAACCACCCGTACCGTCCACTGGTCTGCACCAATGTTTAACCTAGGCATCATCGCGAAGATACCAAAGTAGGAAACACATAAAAGAGGAGAAACCCGCTACGGAGCAAAAATATGTTCGTTACCCTTTCATTCATGAGACGGGACTCGATTAGATAAGAGGGACGAGGCGTCGGGTTAAGTAAAAAAAACGGGAAGAAAAAATCTCGAAGTGTATCTTCTTATTCTCCCTGGTTGCTGCAACGTTAGCCTCTGGCAGAAAAAATAGAAAGAGGGGGAAACCGTATCCGTTCACCGCATCCGCGAAATTGACATACAAAAAAGCGATGATCTGTGGAAGAGTGACGGCGACAAGGTAGTAAAAGTGATGTAGAATTGAGTGACGTCACAGGCCCGACGCATGTGCACGAACAAATCGTACACAAATTTAATCAAAATAATAGTAAAGGACATAAAACACTATTTTAAAAGTACACGTATATATTTTTTTATACCTATCAACTGTAGTCAACCGCACTACAGGCGTTACGTACCCCTCATGGTGCTTAGGCACTATGCGAAGGGGAACGACCAGTACCCCGGGATCGAAATTTTCGAGAGCCCGCGCCTGGAATCGAACCCGGGACCGCCGAGCCACAGTCAGTCGCTAAACCAACTGGGCTACGACGAGTCGTGCAATTGTATATATCCTTTTTTAAAATTGCAAATATGTAAAATGTAAGGAATATTTACATTTCTACAAAAGATGTATTGATCAGCAAACTATTCCTAAGCCTGGTCACTGGAGACGAGATACAATCTGTAGATTTTACTGAACCTTACAAAAAAGTATTGAGTAGTGACGAACATGTTTATCTATGCGTCATAGTCTAATAGTGCATCAATTTGACCAGAAAACATGAAATTCTGTTCAGCAATTTTTGGCAATATTTATAGTGGTGTGTTTATTATGTATGGCATGGCAAAAACTCGAGATTCTTCAAACGAAATTGAAACGGAAGTAATCCTGACAGCGCAGAGGCACATAGCCCCCAGGGCCCAGGGAGAACGCGGGATAATATTTAAGGCGAACCGAGAGTGTAGACGCTCTCTCCACGTACCCAGTACACCATTTTACATGGCAAGTCGAGTGCATTCTTTTGGTATCGCGCGCGGAATTCAATCTCAGCCAACCAGCCCACGATGTTCGGGTGTTCAACGTATAGGCGTGCTGTCTATGGTTACCCTATAGCGCCATCGGACTTTTGTGTCCCTGCAGCGATGGAGGATCGGATGGAGGAGCCGGCGGTGGAGAAATTCGATTACATGGCTGCAAATTGAGGTACGTGTGTTCTCATTGGCCCAGACGAAACTAAGGATCAAAAATCAGTTGTCGAAAGCCTGGCGCATCTCTGTCAACAAAATGATTACTCTGAAGTTGTCAACAAAACCCAGGCAAACATAACTGTATCACGGACGCAGAAATTTGGCATGAGAAGAACATCGTGTCCACAACAACAAACTTTCGGAAAAATATCTTCGTAATTAAAATACCTTTTGGAAATGGAAAAAGTTAAGTGAATTTATTTTAAACCAGGAGGTTTTCGTGGTACTTTTCAGTATTTTGTTACGAGAATAATTACAAAATAATGATCATTTATGAATTAATGAATGACATGGTTGCGGCAATGCAGATTTGACCTATTGACAATATATAAAATAACACGGCACAAACCACAGAAACGTGTAGAGTTTAAGTAATGTTGACGGTATATTCTGGTGGAAGAATCCAGCCAGCCTTGCTCTGCATCCAAAATAGGATTTAAGGTACTACTGTATATGGTTCCTGCAGGGTATTCTGCAAATGGAGCGTGCGCCCATAGTTACTTGGATTCAGAAAAATATGACATAAAAAGATCAAATTCTCCGTTACAATATCAAATGGGTAACGTGACCTAGTACAAGAGTTCATCTTCGCCAAGAGCAAGAATGTGTCATGGATCACTAAAAAATTCGATGAAATGTTCAGAAATCTCCATTGGAATTTCTTGGCTCTTTCCGACCACTAAAATCCCACAAAGGTTGAGAACAGAAAAGGCAGTCTGGAACCGAGGGGTTAACGTTAGCTGTTAACTGATTTCCACTACACTGTTTCCACTACCCCTGTACACTGTTTGCCTACACTGTTTACCTAAGCAGATTGGTATTCGAACTCGTGTATCAACCAACCTGTAATAATTGGTGCAATCATTCAGGCTTACGCAGAAAAATCAATTTTGCAACTGCCGTATTTTTCAAGGAAACTATTGCAATATTTGTGCGTAGAATCAGGTTAATTGTGTCGATTCGCCGACTGGCAACACAACCAAGTTATCATACTAAAGTTATTCAATTCAACCGTCCAATGATAAGACAAGACAAAACGTAATTCCCATAATCGAGCAAACCTTCTTTCAGCCAACGAGAACTCGATAGCAAACATTTCGGAGCCACCCTGTACAGTTGATGCGCCAGGCGGTCGAATGTTGAGGAGGCGCACCCTCCACGAGACTAGTCTCCGAAGCCACTCTGTTCCATATTTTCCCCTGTATCCTCCTGTGGCCACACCAACAGAATATTTTCAAAGCTTTTGGGGGGAAAAACAACATTTCAAAACATGAATTTTAGTTTCCTACTCAGCGTCTACTCAACGCTTCCTATTCCTGAAAGCCGGGCAATCAACGCATGCTCACGATGTCTACTCCAGCGAGCGTCCCAACACCGGACTGAATTTCAATGTCTCGATGTATGTGTACACTGGTTCTCCATCTATATTCGCCATATGTATACACGTCCATTCTATATTAATTCCGAACGCGGCTGCATCGCGCGACGTGCTAAAGAGATGTGCCAGCGTTGCCGCGCGACTGCATCTATATCCCCCTACCACTACCACCACCACCACCGCCGCCGACGCCACCATCACCACCCCCTCTCCCGGTTTCCCCATCCGTGTTTCACCCCACCACTACCACCGCCCATCCCCCTGCATCCCGTTATATCCCTCCTCATTGATTTCCTCCTCCGGTGTACGTGGAGCGGCGGGCCGTAAAGGGACACCCGCCACTTGCCACCGACGGATGAGTCATCCGAACGGTAACGCCCTGGTGGGCAACCGTGCTTGGCTTCAGGGCCGCAACCACAACCGGAATCGAGGGCCGCAACAGTGGGCTGACTGGAGGGGCCGCGACGTGTACTCGTCCATCAAGAGCAGGCGTGCACATAACCCAGTTCCAATAAATAATTATAGAGCGCAACATAGTAATTACCAACAGATGGGGTATTGTTATTTCTAGTCCCGCTCAATAAACTGCTTACTTCCGGACGGTTTGCAAATACCATTGTACATTAAAAAAAACTTAATGCAGCTACATATATTTCGTGCTATAAATATAGACGTAATGGAAATGTTTTTACGGATGAATATGATTTTAACTTCAGTGCATCTACCAAATTACGAAAAGAGCGCCACCTAATGTTATAGTGCACAAATGATACGCCTTTAAGAAGGAATAGATACCCTTTCTTGGGAGAGAAAAAATCGTATTGATCGCTCCCGTTTTTATATTATTTTCTAATTTTTATTAAACTAGAGAGAGCCACGTTATTTTTATCCTAACGTCACTCGAGACGACGATATTTTTTTTTCCAACTACAATTTTCTTTTCGTGCGAGCTACGTGCATTTCTCCGTTCTCAGTTGAATTCACTGTGCGTTGGCCAATCTGAACGACGGAAGCGCCGGATGTGGCCCATCCATCACTAAAGTTGAACCACTCATTCTGCCTGTACTCGACGCTACCGTTCGGCGCAGGACACTGAGCGACTATTCACAGGCCTGCATTTGCAAAATAGTAAATTCCAGTAGCATATACAAAGTGCTCCGAAGCCGAGCGCCGCATCTACATGTACTGTACAATAGGCGACGAAACAGCAATAACGCCGGAGATATGCATGTGAGGACTGGGGGGGTGGGAGGCGGTTAGTGCGGGGAAATAAGGAGGAAAGGGGGACACAGGTCCGAGAGGGAGAACCTCGCGTTATCCAAAAATGGCGTCGCCGTTAACTGCAGGGTGCGGGGGTTCAGACATCTATTGCGTTGGCAGCGCTTTAATGGTCGCCATTATTTTTGGTAGGACTTTCCCTTCTCCCCCCCCCTCCTCACCTCACACACACTCCTGTCTCCATCTACATAGCATTTGACCGGATTGCTGCGTTATTAAAAACAGATAATCCTGTGTTATCCTTATTGAACACTCACGAACCTTGCCCCCGGAGAAATGACCTTCCACCGAAGGACAGTTAGGCCACGCACACACACCAGCGCCTGATTTCAAAGTCAACTGACGATATTCTGAATTCCACAAATTAAAAAAGGGTTTCAGCAAAATTCTGAAAAGAAACTAACAATCTTTCGAACCTTTTGTCCTTTGGATGTTCATTTTTTACGTTTTTATGCAATTTTATGCAATTTTTATGCAATGCATTTCAATATGCAATTGCATATTGCAAATGCAAATACAGAGTTACTGTGACATTATTTAAATATTGCAAATGATTTGAACACCAAAAGCTACACACCCCCTACATATCCGGTCCCTACCCATCACCCTCCAACAAGCATTCTCCAAACCCCCAACCCCGTTCGCTACCCTCAGCACCCCCTTTTCTCGTTCTCTATAGATATGTGACCCACATAATATATGCGCAGAAACACGTCGCTGTTTTGTGTCCTGAAACGCCATTTGCTGAGCAAGAGACCTCGCCTGTCACTTACAATTTAATCTCCCATACACAAAGACACGAAATGTGGCGTCCTGAGATCCTAACTTCACGACACAAGCGCTGATGTAGACTCACGGTTTGACGTTTAGCATCTAGCGGGGATGATGATACTCAAATTTCCTACTTCTTCATTCTACTGTACAGTTTCCACTGTGCGACTGAAAGAACGCGTGGCACAGACTTCGGCGAGAGTAGAAAAATAGCTAAGAGGACTAAAAATTTAAACTTCATAAAACACGCGCAAACTGATGACATTTGATGTTTGGTAAAGCTTCAAGCAAATTACAAGGGTTATAAAGAAATTGGGACCATGTCAAATCTATCACATTAACGTCTGAGACGAATTATACAAACACGAATAAGCTTAAAATTGTTTAAAACATATTTTGAATTTTGAATTTAACTTCCACAAAATGTCAGCCAGCGAATTCAGTCAAACAAATCAATTGTCCTAATCTTTTGCGTCGTACTGGATCCTATTGCGAAGGAAACGAGGCCTCTCAAGAGACATTAACGCAACTGTCAAACCCAGTCATGCTGCTTCGCTGCATAGCATCGGTGCTCGTACGGTTTTGATCCGCTACGGATGGCGCGAGCCATCTTTCGGGGGCAGCCGCATTCTAACTCAGCTAACAAGCCAGCAAACGGATGTAAACAAAGGATAGCGTTGTTGTTGTTACGTTTTCAACCTGATAGCACAGTATTTGAACAAATCAAATGAGGAAATGGACGAGGTTTACTATTAAAACTAAAATAATTCAAAAACTAATTGAAAACCTAACACTAAAGACAAAAAATTGGCAAACATTATGATCCTAATTCACGCTAGTACGATTAATTCCTTCCCGCGGATAGATGAAAATTACACTATATGTGTCCGTGACAAATACTCGAATATATATTTCTTTCTTTCCATAAAATACAATGTGTCGAAAAATAAGAAAAAACCCATAAATCTTTGAAGAAATAAAGGCCGTATTTTGATATCATGACTAGTAGTCATTCATTCAGACGCAAATGCGTAAAAAGGAAGTCGTAAGAAATAACCGTGTGCACGTACGCGCACTGTTCTCTGTATGGGTATGACGTCATTATTTACGTGCATATAACAGTATGCAAGAAATCGTCTATATTTAATACGGTGCATCTCACGTTTCCAATCTTGAGTGCACGCCGTTCTCATTTTCTCTTTGTTGTCATAACGAGACGGTGACATTGACAAAACTAAAAATTGACAAAAAAAATGCGAAATGAGAACCTACACCGAACACCGAGGAATTCCCCCACACAGCACACGAGGGACTCGGGAGTAATCGAGGGTTCGCGCAAGAAACTCGATGACAATGCCGCCGGGTATCGAACCCCCAACATTCATTAGTCTACCGTCGGCCGCCACCGCATCGGGAGTAGGGCACATCTTTGCATATTTTAGTATGGCGAAACGGCACATTGCAGAATTTTCATACCTCATAAGTCCTGGAAAGCGCTGCAGGTAAAATATAACTTAATGTGGATTAGAATGTTCTATTTTCGACATTAAAACATGATCAGTTTACTTAGAATCATAATATTCAGCGTAACTGACAATTTCATTTTGGTCTGTGCGATGGATGCGTCTGCCAATGGATTCAGAAAGCCGGGAGTTGGAACCCTTACTTTGTATCTGATCCAATCTTTGGTGAAAGGTTATTCGGGTGGCACCAGAGTTCTCAGGCGGCGGCGCAGCGACGACGTTAATCTTGTCTCAAACGCGTGTCATAAATTTAGGAAAACTACTTCCACATAAACAGGATCCCGACTAATGTCTCATACATGAGGTCTAATGCACGCTTCGCTTTACATGAACGCTTTAGGCGCGATTGCGTCAACAGAGATGAAGACGTCGAAAAGGAAAAGGGGGCATGTCGGGGCCCCTGCGGATTCACCCGCCTTAGCGTTCTCTGATTTTTCGAACTTTGGAAGAACTCCAACTTAAAGACTCAATTGGTGAACAAGCTCTTCGTGAACTTTCTGACTTCGTATTTCATGCGTGGGTGAAATTATCTACAAATATCCAGGAAAGGTATCTGAACTCGAGAGATGGAAAGTGATGGCCTCACGAGGATAAGTATAAAAATATATCCGCAATGTGCAGTACAAAAATGGATAATGTATATAAAATATTGCACCCCATGTCGGTAATATGTTTGGAGGAATAACTTTTTGGAGGCTGAACAAAGCTTTAAAACTCACACTTACGCGAACCCATTCACAAAAATACCAGAATGGTGTCCCAATGGAGCGGACTGGGATGAAGGGTCTCTGGAGAATATACAGTGTATGAATACTGGTGTGTAACACCCTGTGCCAATAACACCTTCCAACTCGAGAGACCATTAGCAGAAACCAGAGCCGGATTCGCAGACTTGTCACGACTCGTCATTTTCGTATAGACGGCGGACTTGATGGATGCGAAAAATATCGTGAATTGATAAAAACAGACGGCAAGTGGGGCGCGAAAATTATGTTAAAGAAATCTGCTACCAATTTGGGGCGAGACAGAAAAAAAAATCGACGACCACTTTTTGGCAACCGGAAAAAAATCGATTTCCGTTGGCTCTGTTGGCGGGAGCAGCAGAGTTCGCAGCTATTTTTGAACGTCTGTGCACCGCAGTTGCGCAGCAAGACGTACCGAAGCATATGATCTTGAGGTCGGATGCACACAAACATATCCGCTAGAGATCATGGCCTCAATTTGATAATTAGTTTAACCGAGTGGCTGCGCGAAACAGCAGAGCTACCCTTCCAATCATCACACAAGGCCGGGAGCTTCACATGGCATGTGTTTTTAACTAAACGGATTAGCACAGACTAGTCTGCCATCCATCGCCTATTGTTCGTGTAGATCAAGATTCACTTTTAAACAAAACGTTTAGAAATTTTTGGGAAGAGCTGGACCCACTTCTCTTATTAAAAACAATCTGCATTATTAGCAGATGGAATTTTTAATTGGTCTAGACAATTGTCATCCTCAAGATGATTGCCAATGATTTCATTTGCTCATGATGTGCGATGCCACTATCTCGTCTCCGAGTCAACCATATTTCAAACAAGCTTAGCGAAAGGGGTTAAACAATTCTTAGTTTGTTCGGGGCAATGTCAACCTGCGCTTCAGCCAGATCCAGACTTGAGAATTTCAACCAAGGAAACCGATCGTCAGGTTCTCGCAACCTCGGCCCATTTTATTCACGAATCTGACAACCAATCTTGACGTGACTGCGCATCTATCTTCAAAAGACGCGTTTATCGTGGGATTTGGTATTGACGAACGTACCCGCCAGAGGGTGACACCGTCTATGTGGCTTTCCTCCTATACGAGCGTATAGGAGTACCAAAGAGACGAATCCGTGGCGGTCCGTGGAAAAAGCGGGGATGTTTTAATTACCGAACAATAGGAAATGAGGAGTGGAGTGTCGAGCGGAGGGGGGTTAATAAAATGAGCCCGGTTAATAAATCATAAAGGTAGAGCCCCGCGTAATCCCGCCGTGGCTCGGAGAAAAGCGCGTATACAAGCAACAGCGACACGCGTGGCTAGATAATTGCATGTAGGTCAGCAGAAAGAGATAAATTTGACCAGTCACTGCACCGCACTGCGAGATACGGGACGTTATTACGGGCGACAAACTTTCAGCGTCAGCACAAAAAAGAACACCTCCAACATAAACAAGTTGCTCACGGATGACTTAGTTTTAATGCCACAATTAAATCAACTCACTATTTGTATTTATCACGCCGTCAGACTCAAACCAGGTGGAGCCATCTGGTGGTCATCGAATAAACGTGTCCTATACCATTTGGAAGTTGCAGGCCTACCGCCGGTGACGCGCCAACAACGGCGACAAGTGGAACCGTATGGACCACATGCGCTGGCTCCAAGTCAAATTAACGATAATCGCAAAACCTAGAGGGAAAAATTCTGGAAGCTAATCAGGAAACTATGAACCAGTCTTTCCAATGAATTCTCACAGAGAACCTCAGTATTTAATTATTTTAAAAAAATGGTTTCGTAATTATGCTCATCAGCTAAATAAAATAATTAAGGGCGATGCTGGACTCATCCAAATGCTTATGAGCATCGCTAATAATTTATTAAAAAAAATTAAATACTCTGTAATGCTAATCACGAAAAAAAAAACTGTTTAAAAATCCTTATAGAAAATAAAATCTCCGATAAGTTGGACGAAACCAAGACGCGAAAATAGCCATATTCCCCGTAATACAATTCGGTATACTTCCATCAAAACAGGATAGACATAAAATGGCCGGCCTCGTTTATTGATGGGAAGCCATACGAAATGGCAATTTAAAAATAACTCCTTTCGAAATGTTATGAAATGATACCGCGTACGGCAAAATAGCTTAATCCAGTGGAATCTTTATTTGTCGACAGCAGTCTAGCCAATTGAGAGTCTCGACTTGAGTCACACAGACCGACCTAGAGGGCTGAACTGAAAATCCACATTCTGTGGCTGGCGTCACGTATTCGTTTTAATATTCCAGTGGAAACTGATGTGGCTAATGCCTGCATCAACACGCGCATGAAAGCATTCCTGGGCGCTGGGGGGGGGGGCCGAATCCGCTACGTTCCACGGGGTCGATGATAAATGACGCCAAGTTTTCCTCATGAATTCGGATTAGAGACCCACACGTACACAAGAGACGTGCGCCCACTTCACAGCACGCACACCAAGTCGGTCGTCATCACATCATTCACATAGAGAAATACGAGTCGCTCGAGGCTTCGCTCAATAATGCCAGATGGGGATTTCAATCTTCCGATGCTGTAGATACATTTTGCGAGTCTCGAGTTCAGTTTTCTTACATTTCCATGCCCACAAATATGAGTCGGTGGTCTCATGATGACATCTACCATATATATATTTTAAAAAAGCATCAGAATAAGAGGAGTGCTGAGTCTCCTAAAAACAATTTCGCTGTTGACATAGCGAACAGACAGATTCACTTTACAGTTAGACAGCCTTCGACGTTCACTCAATCGACGTCACCCGATTCCGAATGCCAGAATGCTCCCGTAAATAATTAAAATACTCAACCAATATGTTTTGATAAGGACATGAATCATTCGCACTATGTTATTCTTATTAGAAAATCGAAGAGGTGGAAAACGCTCGTCATCTGGATCCCCCTAGGTGTCTACGTGTCATTCGCGCTTCGTATGATCACAAGATGGCGCAATTTGATTTTCTGGGCTTGGACCAATGCCTGCTTCGTCTGGTTCTAACTGTTGCTACAATGGATTTTGAATTTGCCGATAGATTCGCTGAAACGACACCAGAGGGCACTATTTTATGATGCGAACAGCCAATGCGACCTCTGCCATTAGCGGCTTTCTTGTCGCTTCGGGAACGAATCGGTATTATTTGAACGTGACGCGGCGGAAAAACAATTTGCTGAACCGAAGTGACGTGACGAAAAGACGTGACAATCACGACGTAGATCGAATATGGTCGGTTCTATATTAGAGGCGCGTCAACGTGTTTATTAAATGAAGTAATTCATGACAGAATTCCAATTATTTCTAAGCCAGCCCGACCTTCTTGACAAGGTTCAAAAACTACATTTACGAAACGCGAGCAGACATCTAGGGCACAACTGAATGATTTTTGCAGCGGTCAGAGTAGAGGCGCCACTTAAGAATATACAATAATGTGTTTCACTCTGTATTCAGTGCCAAATAGAGGACACCGTCGAGATAGCAACTCGTGCCAAGGAATAAATTTGAAACTGCATCATCAGTGGTTCGCCGACACGCACAAATAAACGAGATCAAGATCGGACGCCATGTCAGATGCTCCATGAAATTTCCTCGAAATCCCCTCTTGAGATATAGGATGCGTGCTATATAAGACGATGGACGAAAATACAAAATAAAATCAAGAACAAACGCGACTAAAAATAAAATAACCTTCAAAGTTTAGTAGGTCGAGTAGTGCGTAAGCATCACCGTGTACATCAGATAAATGTACAAAAACGAGGAGATTCATGGATGTACATAAAAATTTAGGCTCATCTATAAGTGTAACGATTTTTAAAAATGTAGTCTTGTTCAATCTGTAGACTTTCGTTCGCCTTCGGCTCCACTTTGTAAAGATGCAGGAAACAATCTGCTTAAGCAGGTTCCATTAGGCCAGTTGAACACGCAAACAACCCAACCGCTGCACCAACGTATCAACATAATACATGGAAACGCGTCGAATTGAAATAGATCGTACGTCAATCTCAATTGTACGGCGCTTACTTATATTAAATTCGCCAGTGAGCAACATGGATTACCGCAGATGGAAAGTAGACAGTATTCCTACAGGAGAAGGGTGAAAAACATTCGACGCGCATGCGCGTTGCTCTCTCCAGCTGACACGGCACAATTGTTTTTGTATTCCATTAGCCAGGATAGAGTCCCGGGAAATTTGGGGGAAATGGCGGTTGACGTCACAAGGCGGCTCTAATGTGAGCGAGCCACCGGGAATTCGGTTTCGGGGGAGGGCTGCGTACGTGTGTGTGTGGGGGGGGGGTGTTGATCCCGACCGTTCCACTGACGAGCAGAGTGACCATTCCACGGTAGCCGTTACGGGAATTACGCTCATCCCAATTAGGAGAGGTGAACTGTCCGGTCCCATTAGCGGTCGTGGAGATGCCAATAACAACCGGGATCATCAAATCCCACTCCGAACACAAGTGCCCTCGCCATGAGTTTACCTGAAAGCCAGACATTCAGTGCAGATGGAGACGTGCACGATTTTCTTCTTGTGTTTCAATACGAGCTACTCTGAGGGCGATATTTTTTAAAGGTGCTCAGTTAATCAATCATCACATCTTGTAAAGTCTCAGTAGAATTAAATTGTAAAATAAATGGTTAAATGAAACTGAATTTGAACCGCCAGACTCCCAGATATCAAACTTCTAGTCGCCAAATGTTCTAAGAAGATTATATGCCATCGAAACTCACTCAGTTGTTGAACAACATGTTCCAAAACACCCCATCTAAAAGAGTCTATTCAAAAATCAAGACCGCCACAAGGAAGATTGCGATACCAAGCCGCAAATCGAGTATCGGGTCGCGGGTAAACGGAAGTGACCACGATGACATCAATCAAGTTACAGGTCAGCAAGGCGTCTAACGACCCGTTCAGTACGGCTCATTATATAAACTGCATTAAGAACACTGTTGAGGGGTTGCCGCTAACGTGAGTTGTCGTGGCAACCGATCTGCAGATTTGCCGCACCAACATGGGGCGAGCGAGCGTGGCCCGAGGACTTTTCGACAGAAACGTGTAGTTTCTGACGCTTTGAGCGGAGAAGGGAAATCCGGCACACTCTGCCTCATCCTTGACCCTCACCGACCTCAAGAGGAGTGGAAGAAGAGCGCTGTTGCGGCGACTTAGACCCATTGACGAGGGTGGCGGGTGGTGGCGAAATGAAGAATCGGTTCAAGATATACATGCTTCGGCCTAGCACAAGAGGTCTTATTCCCTCCGAATTAAGCGGTCCCGCGGGGAGAGGAGAGCTGAACTCTCGTGAGACACGCGTCGACTCAATCAATTAAGGCCCAAGGCGTTGGAGAAAAGCCATTGGCTAAGACGTTAGTCGTCAGACTTATGGTTCTACATGTACTTGCATAGAGTCGAGAAATGGCGAGACATCACATATACTGTACATGTTCTACTTGCAGCGAGCTTGGTGTGGTATCTCGAAAACAAACGCTTCAATATCAGGTTCTGATGGATACTACTGTACAGTACATATTACAAACTAGAGTACAATTTTGTTGTGGTGACAGTAAGAGAAATGCTCAATGACGAGTCGTTCCTAATTTTGTTAAAGATCGAACAAATTCTGTCAAATGTAGTTTCAATCGTTTTGCTATCAACTATCTAGCCTGGAAAACGTTCCTGCTAAAGTAGCTTCTTCGTCGAATTGGGGACTACGAACCAGCACCAGCATGCCTCGTATTGATTTTCTACACACCCAGTGGAGCGACATCACGGGAAACAAACATAAAACATTTTCTATGTTATGTTGCTTTATGTTAGGAGGAGATTGCTCGTCGACAAGATTTGTTGAAAGGTGCACATAGAAAAAAGATCACGGGCGCATCCGAGGGCAAGGACCGCAAACAAACAAACTAACTTCCGGATCCGCCAAAAAAAAGGGAACATAGAAAGGATGCCTGCCGGCAGGAGTGGTTGTGGCAGCGGTCCAAAGATGTAAAAAACGTACGGAAAAAAGAGACACGGAAATCGATTGTGTCTCGGTCCATCGATCAAACACGTACGCGTAGACGGCCTGGCGTGTGTACGTTACAGTGGAGCACCTAAACAGCGGAACGCAACCCATTCAGAACAACAATATGACATAATGGTCTTTTTGAACAACCATCAAAGGGCATGACAGGTGCGTGAGTTACCGCAGCGTGACAAATGTCAAGTAGGTGTTATCGAAGTTTTAAAAAATAAATAATGAAACTAAGAATAATAAATCTAAACGCTGGGAATTGCAGGACTACTCTGTACAATTAGAAAGAATAACAACTGGCCATATCGACGAAAATTATAATATTATGAGACCCTCTGCAGAGAGGAATGCAGAAAATTTTTAAAAATGTAGAAATTATAATATGTACCCACAAGCGGCCCCGGATGGAGCCTATGGCGGGGGTCGAACGACCAGTTAAGAACAAAGGTGCAAATATTAGGCAACATCACCGTGAGTCAAAAGTATTTATTATTTTTTAATTAGGTCGTCTGAACTTTTGGGGATAATCAAGACGACTGCAGCTCCTTTCGAATTATTGAATGAGACTGAAATTTAAATTTTTAAATGTCTCGCCAATACGACTATTTTGCCTGTGTGCCTAGGCAGCTCAATAACTGTCTTCCTGCAATTGTAAATTCTTGATGATGATGGGCACGATTACAAAAATTATCATTACTTAAACAATAAATATATTCGTCTGCTGTAACAACAACAAGCCTTCAGATAAACTTAATTTCTTTCGAACCTTACAATCGCGCATTGTTGCATTCGATTTGCCGTTAAGAAAGTCCTCTTGGCGTGAAGGTAGGTCTAACAGTCGGGCTGCACGAGCGCCACATACACGAATAGTATGTGTCGTTTCTTTAGCATCAGCCCACAATCCATACACACAGACCGTACGTGTATATACCTGCTGGTGGCGACTGCTTTTGGCAACGACGCCGTTTTCTCACAAACAAACCAAAAGACAATTATGGACCATCGCGACCACCATCGACTGCTGCAAGCCAAAGTGGAACGAACGCCGGCGTAAACAACCACTTGACGGTCGAACACGCCATGACGTCGCCACATATGATGCCAGTGCGGACCGACCGTGTTATGCTCAAGCTAGCTTAATCCACACACGAATCGATGAATAAGATCGTCGATGGATCGATGGATAAGATGGTGAAAAAGTGAAAAGAGTACTTTAAGATGCTCCTAAGATGTTCAAAATTTTACCCGACCACAAAAACCAACCTCTTGCCAACAGCAAATTCTTAAATAAAATTCTAAGAAAATACTTGCGTATCATTTTTGTCGAACATTGTGGGTACGATTGGTTATTGCTGAACGCAGAGTGTCCAGAGACTCCAAGCGAAATCTGTTGGCGGCCATTTCGACAGATCGTCGCCAACATAATAACTACGCCATCAAAAAACATCGATAGAAAGATGCCGTTAAAGATGTGAATGTTTTTCTCTCTCTCACTCGCCCTCTTCTATATTATCGATATATATATACTGTATATATAGGTCTCTGAATTTTAGGCACATATACTGTATACACAATGACTGCCAGTGGCGAAAAGACAATTGCCTTCGGCTGTTGGTTGGTGTTGGCTGGTGTTGCTGATAAACCAATAAGCATGGCTGTTTCTAATGTTGTTGACACCACTAACTAATCGAAAATTAGCGGCCGGCCGAAATTTTACGGCCGTGACATTCCTCTAAAGTTAGTCCATTCTAAGGGTCAACGTAAAAAAAGATGAACGCATTTTTGCATCCCAAATTTGGGAAACCTTAGTTTTCCACTTTTTTATCACGATTTTTTTTTTAGATTTTCGCTTTGATTGGTTTTCTTTCGTCGACTCTGCCCGAGGAAATAAAAATGCTTAATCCTATATTATAAAACAAAGAATTGGATTTTGGTGTGCAGAACAAAATTTCAGAACGGCTCAATGAAATCGCATAAAAATGAACATACCGTAAG
>JAQGBY010003435.1:0-19287 GCA_034698785.1 Mycogona germanica
ATCTACATCGTTCCGGTTCGGCGATTATCTTTATGTGCATCTCGTTTTCATTTATTTGCGTGCTCATAAACACTTGAACTATCATTTGACCGTAACTTTTAAAACAATACTCATAACAATACACTCAAATTTCATATTTATTTTTTGATCATTTGTTTATTAAAACATTGAGAAAAAACGACATATACAAGAATATAATACAACCAATTAACACTGGAGGAAAAGTACGCATTTGTTCTATTGCAATATTTGAATAGTTTGTATGGACGCTTTTGTTTTTTCTTTATGATGACAATGAAGACGACAATCGCAATATTTATACCCGTAGTTTTATCTTTTTAATCATTTTCAAGTTTTTCATAATTCGTGTAAATGGACTGTGGGTGGGGGTAGATAATTGCGTTACTTTTTGGTACAACTTTTGTGCCGAACTGCATAAACTCGATTGGGCATTGATTATTCATACCAAGCGCGTTATACATTACATTCCATGATTGATTTACATACACATTTAATTAATTTAGTCATTTCAAAAATGGAACATCGAGCTGGTTTTTGACGTGCAACGCCTAACTTGACGGAAAGGAGGCATGTTCCAAAGCATTAGTAGCGGAAATGCAATACTAAACGCAGCGGAAACAGACGTCACTCAGTGACGTCATGTCAGCTTAACCAACGCGTTTTAGCGCGTTATCGTTAGCATTAATGGCTCGACTTTTCCAATTAAACAAGAAATACATGGTATTTTCGGAACTACAATACGCGGCTGATATTTTCACATTCACATTGAAAGTCATGCCTATGCATTATTAATATTCTGCATTTAGTAATAATCAAATTTTGCATTCACACTCTTGCAATATCTTTTTTTTAAACAATTATTTCGTTCAAAAGGTTTCAGCAATTGTACGAAGCAGAAAAATGCAACCACAGATTTTCGACTGATAATTTAACCTTTAATGATTAACATATGATAAGGTTTGATAAGTTTCTCTGGAAGATCAATAATTGGTCCGGTGTAAATATTCAAATATTTAATGGACAATGTGGCTTGTAACTTCCAGCAAATGAGGAATCGATCGTCCAATCACTTTACACGAACTTTGCACTTTACTTTGACCTCAAAAATCAATCTAATCTCAAGTCAAATGAATAACGACTGGTCTGGACAGTATTTCTTTCTGTCAGAACTGCAGGTTTGATCGGAAATAGTCAAACAAACTCAGAGACGTTTACGTGTTGACCGGAAGGATGATGGATGGATGATACTTCAAATTTCGTTGATAATTATTTGATGGTAACACTTTTTTGTTGGAATTTATGATTTTAAAAGAACGAGATCATGATAGCAGGAACATGACTAGCAATTTGAATCGGTTTATACTTGTATAGTTCGATACCAAAATGTTTTAAACGCGGAATATCATCCCCCTCTATGGTTATCTCGATGGTGTCCAATTACCTTACATATACATGTATATAAAACATCAAATTGATGATTACACTTCATTTTACATCATGACACACATACCGAGACAAAAAGCACAGATTGCATAGTGTGCAAAATTATATGGATAATGCAACAGGCTATAGGCATGTTTAAGTAGGCTACGAGATTGAAAACACAAGTTATTAAAAAAAAAAATGGATCTGCATTTAACAGTGCCAATTAATCTCTGGGCTCACAATAAAATCTTAAAGTCAACCTCACCGTTAATCGCACATATTTTTAAGCCAAAACACAGCCGAAGAAAAACCAAGAAAACGTAAAATTATTTTGTTCTACGGACTGGATTTCAGCGATTTGATTTTCCAAAAGAGTGTTTGGAATGAAAGACTAGTGACAAGCCATAAACTACCGCCATTGTCAAATTGTGCTGAGCTCTGCACTGAAACGAATTCTTGGAGTTAAGACACCAGTTACAGTTACAGACTGAAATAAACTTGCGTTTCCATCAGTGAACCACCACCTCCAAATGTGCATGGAGCACATTGAATGTTCACATATACTATTAAACTATTTGATAACAATGACTCACTTTAGTATGTTGGGAGAGTAAAATGGGGTCATCCATGTCTTTCCCCTTTTGGCCACCAAGTTTATGGCACAGATTTCTGCAATTTTATTTTGCCAGATTTCCTACCGAGTTCGTTGAACACCCTTCGACCACTCCTTAAAAACACGAGGTTTAGTGACATTACCTATCCACAACGTCAACAGGAGGGCAGCACTTTACAGTTCCCGAGACATACAAGTTCGTAAAGTGCTGCTCTCCAGTGTCGACGCGAACAATTGTTGTAGGCCTTCTTGCAAACGGCTCACAGATGAAACAATTCAGTTACACCGAAATGAAAAATAAAAATAAAAATCAGTAAATGTCAATTTGCATACCTGAGCACGCGTGAGTTAAGAAAACCACTTGGTCAACCGTAAAATAAAGATACAGAGGGTAAAAGCGATGAAAGCAGTGCATAAATGAATATCTGAAAAATGTATCACCATTTACAGGAGGCAGCACGGTGCAGCTGCAACAAATGCTAATTCGTTGGTAGAAGCGACATGGATGAATTACACTCACTGTTGGGGAAAGAGGGCACTTTTGCATTGGTGGAATCAGACATATTGGTAGTTGTCGCGGCGTGTCGTCGACAACGGCATGGCCTCCTCGCTGGTGTCCACTTCGTACTTGCTCAGCCAGTTGGTCTGGTCGGGATGGCATAAGCCAAAGCACCTCAAGCCGAAAAAGTCCACCAGATTCTGAACGTATCCACGACTGGTTCAAGTAGTCACATTGGAAAATGAGAGAAAGATCAATTACAATTACAAATTTTACCCGCAAGCAGCCCCCAAGAGAGGGACCTATGGCGGGGTCGAAAGACCAGTTGGGGACGGAAATAGATTTATTTTAAAAGGCTTTGGATTTAAGGCTCTGTCAGGCCATTCCACTGTCTACACACTCTAGGGAAATAGGAGTTAAAATATGACGCAGATGTACATTGAAGCTCGTTCACCATTCTAGTGTGGCCCCTTCTACTTCTATTAGGAGCTGGGCACATAATTTCCCCGATATCAACATTACAATCCCCCATCAGAATTATGACCAGCAACCTTAAACTGATCTCCCTCCTACGATCCTTCAGTGTATCCCAACCCAGTTTTGACAGCATGTCTGTGACACTGTCAGGTCTTCCATCAAACTTAAATTTAAAGACATTTATTTACGAGTACAGAGATGTACTTTCAATATTTTAAACAATTTAGTGCAAGACATAATTCATAACGTTAGAACTTTTATCTTATTAAACTGAACATTGTTAGAAAACTATTTCGTCAGTCATAGCGAAATTATTAATTAAAATTTCTTAATCAGAGCTGGTCAATGTGACTGTGACAGTGGGTCAAGCCAGTTTTATGAATTTTAATATTTGATTGGATGATAATAAAAAAATGAAATACGTGACTCACTGAAACGGGTTGCTCATTTCGCTGTTCCTTCGCCTTTGGAAGTGGCGATATCGGGAACAATTCATTCGCTCGTTGGTAGTCATTGCCAAACAGGAAATCTTGAAATGAGAAGTATAGCAGTTTGTTTGCATTACAATATGGCCAAAACCAACATGTTTCGGTTCACATTTTGATACGTTGAATGAAATAAGAGGAATTGATAGTGTCGCACCTGATAAATTTGGCAGACCAGGAGCGTGGAGACCCAGGATACGTGCAGGGCGGAATTGCCGGCGATCCAGGCGACCCACGGAGAACAGGTGGCTATGCGACCTAGGCTGGCGTACACGCCGTTACTGCTAAAATTCACTTGACACTCTACACGCCAAACTGAAGGAAACGAAATAAACTAATTATTGGCCACTTTTGTCTGGATAGAACTCCTTGCAGAAGTCTGCAAAAAACACTTGGCATGCAAAAATGATTATGCCACTTCGCATGTCCACAATTTGAATTTTAAAAAACGCACAGAAGAAATTAGCAAGAAATACTGGACAAAATTTGGTTACTTACATTCAGTGCATCCGTACAGCACCCACATCAGCATTCCCAAAAGACAAACTAAGTAGCCCACGAAATAGCGATGATTGAGCGCTCCTGAAAAGGAAAGAAAAATTTTCGTTGAAACTGTCAATATTTAAATTTCACTCATTCGAATCAAAACCAAGGACAAACTCAGTGCAAACCATTTGAAGAAGTAAAGACGACAACAATTTCCTAACATACTTCGTAGCTAAGGTGCAGATTATTTAGGACCTGGCAAAGAAGGAAGAGATGTTTAAAAACTAAAAATGTCTTCTCACCAATGCAGTTGCCCACCCATGGACAGTGATGGTCGAACTTTGCTACGCAGCGATTGCATATGGAGCAGTGTTTTGACCGGACGGGCTTCCAGACTAGGCAGGTGCTGCAAAACCAGCTGGGATCGAATCCTTGACGCTCAGCTAACTCTATGATAGTCTGCAAAGCATAATTAAAAGCATCGTCAGCCAGCGTCGATTCAAATGTGTTACTTTAGTTGCAGGAAAAATTATTTAGAAGATTATTGAACTTTTTTTTTCTAGGAAAACTTAGTAAAGCAAAAACGAGTCTGGTACGCACATGGAATTTTTGTTCCCTGTCTTGCTTTACGACTCCCGGATCGGATTTCCAGGCCATGATGAAGTTATACCACAGAGGAAATGAACAGAACACGAAGAGTATGGTAGTAGAGAAATGATCTAAACGTTCCAGGCAGTTAAGGATGATATTTTCTCAATTTGGATTCAACAAAAAGAATGCCTCCCAACGTTCCAAATACAGTGCCAAATAATTTTCATTAGGGCACTAGTTTCAAGGACACCAGTATCAATACACTGCATTATATTGTGAAGTTGATTCCAAAAGCTACTAAAAAAAAGTACTGCTTCTACACATAAAGGATATAAGGCATTATCCATAGAAACCAAGTGACGTACATCCAAATCTTTGTGGATAAATAAATAGACATTGGAAATATATTGATGAACCTGCTGTCAAATGTGCACCTGAAAACGAGAAACAGAAACAGAATAAATCTGGTGGTCAAGAACTTTAAACCAAACATATATTTTGAAGTAAAAAAAAGCGATTTCCAAAATGGAAAGTGAACGAATCCGACAATCTAATCCAAATCAAAATTGAAACTCACTGTCCAAGGGCGTAGATGGCACAACCCAACGCAAAAATCATTCCAAATTTGGCCATATAGTTGGCGCCTATCTCGAATATCATGCCGAGCGAATAGAAGCACAGCATAGGAACTGAAAACATTATCCAATACCGGAACTTCTGCAAATGTAAAATGAGTATCAGATAAAAAGATACCACATTCGCCTCAGTGCCAATCCATGAAAAGGCAAACACATTACAGGGTGTCGAAAATGACCAAGAATCCAATCTAATCTTAAGATGGAAACGCAACTCGTGTGAAGTATATTTTAAGATCGCACAAATCCAGTTTTTCTGTCTAGTCTAGATTGGGGGAATGGCAAAATGCGTTTACACGCATAGGATAGCCTCCCATTTAGGCGATTCTTGATTATTAATATACACAAAAAGATTTGAAATGTTAAGTCCCGAAAGAAGAGAAACATTGTAAAGGTCTAAATTGTAATGCGTACTTTTTATGGTCAGAATGTAAGATGAGGCGATGACAATTTCGAACACACTGTTGGTGTCAGTCCATATCCGGAAGGCGAGACATTTGAGTTGATTCGAAAAATCATAGCACTGCAGCATAAATGGTGTACCTTGTCAGCTATGAACCTCCAACACCATCGCTTGTTCCTTGCTTTCGTTTTTTCCTCCAGAGTACTCTCCAGTTTCTTGATGACGGCCATTTGCTTGGATTGCATGGCCATGACTACCGGCGTTTCTCCCTGGTGAAGCACGATTCGAACCACAATTTGAAAAAGCGTTCATAAAATTCAAGTTGATTCAATAATGCAGCATGCACTAAATCTCCGAAACCCGAACCTTACTTTGAAAAATAATTATGAAACGTTACAAATATGATAAGAAGAACGTCTGGGTTATATTCAATAAAAATGGGGGTTGTGCCCGGGACAGACCGGACGAAAAAGACGAACGAGAGTTGGCGATGGTGAATCGTCATCGTCTTATCTGTAGCGTCAGTTCCCACGGTTTTCTAGTTTAATTTTTAGAGTTATCGCCAACTCTCGTTCGTCTTTTTTGTCCGGTCTGTCCCGGGCATAGCACTGCAGCATTACCTTACTTTATGATTTAGGCACACTTTTTAAATTTGAAATTCTCAAAACACTGTCAAGAGCGATTAGAATCATTGCAACAGCTTGCGTCTGCGGAAGACCAACCTGCGCATTGAGGGCCTCGACGTCCGAGCCCCAGGTGATCAGCAGCGATACGCCTACGTGATTCTTGGACAGCACGGCCCAATGCAGCGGCGTGTTCTCATTGAAGGTGTCCGTCATGCTGACACTGGCCCCCAAGGTGATCAATAACCGAGACGGATCGATGCTATCCATTACAGAAACGGTGGGGAGAAAAAATATACAGATGTTAATTGCTTTAACAAATGGAATTAAAATAATTCTATGACGCATTTACGTTCGAATTGGCTATCGAATAAACTATCGAGCCCGACGCATTACAAGACAAATAATAACTGTCCTAAATTAATATATGTGGAATACAAGAAAAAGGCAGTGGGGGGATTAACACAATGTAACAATTATAAATAATACCCAAGATAATTGTGGATCACTTTAGCACAGGTAGTTTAAAGTAATTGTTGATTTGATGAATCTGCCAAAGACGAATTTTGGTCACAAAATTTAGTCGCCCAAATTTAGCTAGTTTCTGGAATATTTTCAATGACAAAATAACTGATCCCAATCATCGAGTTAACTTGATCCAACACTCGAGGCACTCCGACTTTTTATCTCCCAAGATTGAAATCCAACAAGAACAGTGGAATTTTCTTGAGAAAATTAAATGAATCGCCTCCAGTCATCATCGTCAGATTTTATGATTTGCACCTGAGGAAACAGATCTTTAAATCAAAGGGAGCCCTCAAGGACGTTACCGGAGATCAAATCTTTCCATCGTTGGTAAGGATATTTGGTAATGGGGCCCGATATTTCACGTCTTCAGTTTCATTTCAAAAGTGAGGTAATTTGGTGTATTTTTGTGAAAATTTTTGAAAAAAAAAAAATATATATATTGGTGACGATAATCTAAAATGAGAATGAAATCATCACCCCTCAATCATCACAGAACCATGACATGCTCACCTAGTTACTCGGTAGGCTGACCACATGAGCGGCGTCATTCCGTTCCGGTCCTGCATGTTCACATTCTGGCCCTTGGCAACCAGATATGCCACAATGGCGGTGTGACCGAATTGAGATGCAAGATGAATACAGCTACATCCTAGGGAATACTTTCACATTGCTAAATCTTCTCTTATCCAAGCAGGTGCACCGTGTTTTCCGCTCTTCATGCCAGAAGGACCAGCCACACGGGGCCACCGTCGATGGATAATAACCATCCAAACCAGAATTCCAGGCCAGATTCTCAGACTACAAATCTGGCATTGGATGGCTATTCATCAAGACGGAAATTTCACCCCAGAAATCTCGATTCCGATATCATTTTTGTTCGTCTAACCAGAGCATATGTGTCTGATGGTGGAGTCGAATAATGAATAGATCATTCGTTTCAGATTTGCTCGGTGAAACATCCGCTAATCAATTAGCCACGGGTGGCAGAACGGAAAACAAGGTGATTACAAAAACTGGTTCTTAAATGATTGATCAACGCGACTTCAAATGTGGAGCATTTATGATACTCTCACAATATATCAGAGTTACAGGAACATCCAGACGTTCTTTGCTCTTGCCGAGCTTAATTGATAACTATTCAAAGTAGTTTTGAAAAAAGATATACCTTCGCCGTCTCGTAGCGAAGGGTCCGAACCGTACTGCATCAGCAAAACGATCATAGACAAATGCCCTTGCCTGCAACAAAAAAGTTATTTTTATTGCAATCTTGAGACTTAATTAAGGAGACTTAATCGGGAGACTTAATTACAGAATTAAAACATGTTTATGGGTTAACTAAAACGCTGGGAATTGCTGGACTACAATTAGAAACTCGGCAACGAAGATAGTTTTAACGGAAATTTAAAGCTTCTTCTCGAAGATAAGCAAATGTAGATTAGCGAACTCACCCAAGACTTTCATCACTACCCAATAATTTAAAAACTAAAAAAGAATTTTTGACCACATTTCTGGCTATCAAAAGCGGCTTTCGAAAGCAGAAATATGGTTTTTATTTTTCAAATTATTGGGTAGTGACGAAAGTCTTGGGCGAGTTCATACTTTTGTCTTTTGCATTCTACATTTTCTTCGAGAATAAGTTTTAAATTTCCGTCATGCAATTCCAGCATTTTAGTTACTACTACCATCTGCTCCTATTCCTTTTTCTTAGATGTTTATGGGTGATGGGATAATCATTAAAACCAGCATTACATGATTACATTTGATAAGGCCAGTACGTAAGTGGACTGATCTCGATTGATTAATATTTAACCGTGAGCCATATCAAAACATTAACATTTGATAAGGCCAGTACGTAAGTGGACTGATCTCGATTGATTAATATTTAACCGTGAGCCATATCAAAACATTAACATTTTATAAATACTCTTACCTTGTAGCCCAGTGAAGCGGCGTAGACATAAGGTCGCCCCCGATGGCATCCACAATAGCTCCTCTGGTGACATAGAACCTTAGCGGTGACGCAAAACAAAAAGTTATTGTATGATATTTTAAATAAACGTTAAATTAATTTTATGCCCGACACTTAACAGAAATATTTCATCCAATGTTCCGATCAGTTTTGACATATGCCTTTAGCAAACGACAGATCCTTCTCTTGGATATAATATGACAAATTACGAATTCCAGTCTAAAGTTATTGAGGGAATTAAATTCGCCACCACAATCCAACACCACAAGTCGGTTCTCAACCAACCGGGGCTAAATCAAAAGTTCATAACGCGACCCAGCGCATAGTCTTACTTGACGACTTCTTTGCGATTGTTGATCGATGCCCAATGCAGCAGTGTCACATTTTCTGTGTCTCTTTGGTTCACGTCGTAGCCGGAATCCAGCAACTCGCAGCACCGCTCGAGGGCTCCATACTAAGAAAAGGAATACAAAAAACGACGCATCTAAACCAGAAACTTGCAAATGGCATATTGATTTACATGGAGCGCTTCACCTAGACGATCACAAGAGAAACAGACTGAGAACTCTTAGTGTTCCTTGGCTCTAGTCGCCGCAACTGTGAAGATCAGCACTCAGTTCGAATTGAACCGAAAAACTGAATTAATTTACAGACGCCACAACTGTCACAGTACTACTAGATAATTTTTAATAGATGTTCAGACGGTTCTAGGGCTACACTGGATTAAAGGCCAACGAAGAGGTCCACTTCAAATTCGGTTCTCAATTTTTTCGTTCGCACAACTTTGATATTTTATTCTCCCGTGGCTCCGGAGCTCACCTAAATTTGTTGTCTCACAAAAAATACACCGTGCATCCTCTCTGATTTTGCTTAGAAATTAGTAAAGCCGGTCATTCCAAAAATATATCGGGTGCTGTAGAATGGCGAATTAAAAAAGGGTGGAAACGACTTATTTGAACTATACCTGTGTCGCTTTCACAATATCAAATTTGCTGTAGTCGGTGGCCGATGGTGCCGGCGCGTGGCTGATGGTCTGATCGAGAGGAACGTCCATCTCGGCTTGATTCTGTTGCTGCATGGCGTACGGATTCACCCCGCCGCAGGCGTCCTACAAACAAATATGCATTCATAAATAACATCGTCCAAGTCATTCTCCACTGCTCTCCGCAGTCGCGCACCGGTGTGGAGTTCTCCCATGTCATTCGACGTGCTGTGTGAAATCTTAAATTCAAACCCAGAATCTCAGAACAATCTGAACCTCTGGACTAAGCGGTTGCTTATGTTGGACGCGCAAATGGCGTAGGCTTCAATGCGGATCTTTTTATAATCTAGTACTTCCGCTGCGTCTTTTTTTATGGATCATTCTCGATCTTCACGCTTGACAATTCATTCTAGTCCAACCAATACACATGTATCTTGGCCTGAGTCAGGATCTATTTCATCTCTCGTCGACTACATCAACACATGAATCGATATTGTAGGAAGCTTCGATCAATCAGAGTCAAACGGGAATGTTTCCAAACAAAGACGCATCACAGCTACGACTACTGCCATTTTGTCTTCATTGCATGCGAACGACGGCTGACGCTACGATACATGCGAGACTACGACTAGGCCACCTAATGCGTCACTTGTCCGTAACACTACTGGACATGCTACGAATGTGTGTAAGCAGCAATAATGCCCCGCAAATAGGTGTTTACCTGCTTAACAAGGTCCACTGGATTGCACGCTAAATCAGAAGCCATTGCCCTGCCTAGGATAGGCTTATTACCTTTCAGACCCTAGATTACGCCAGAATATTTCATCAATGTCGTTTTGTCTGCTTCCTCCTGCTATACATTTTCAGATTCTCTTAGCGCGCACACACTTAAGAACAGGACGAAACAATTATTAATCGTCCCAATTGATCCCAATTTATCCGAACCGGGACAGGACAAGCGGACTAGTTTCAGAGTTCGTATTTTTCTCCAGAATTCTGCGCACACCGCTTTACAATTATCATGCGCTCCTAGCGGAATTAATATAAAACATATTTCCCGTATAAATCGAATGGACCATCAGAAAATCACGCTTGGTGCGCTGCAGGGTATGTGGTTAAAAAGCTGGTGAAACAAGCTTCTGGATCGGTCAAACATGGGTGTGTAAAAAAAATAGCCAACATCAACCACATTACCTGTGATGAAAAAACAAAATGGCCGACACTATAGGCCAAGCAAACAAGTTTAATTAAAACTATTGACACAACAAACTTTCTAAAATACAAAGGTGGAAATATATCTTATGACATTTCTAATAAAAAATGAAACAATAGTTTGTGCGGATAATAAGAATTATGTTAATTGTCTACGAATGTACACAATTGATAGGCATTCATTCATTGACTGTGGCTCGGCGGTCCCGGGTTCGATTCCCGGCGCGGACTCTCGGAAATTTCGATCCCGGGGTACTGGTCTGTTATTAAGTTCTCTATTTAAATATTGCAGCATGAAATAGTAATATAAAGCAAATATAAAAAAAAGAAGAAAAAAATCAGAAAATTGCTCAAATAAAATTAAATCTACGTGTAGACAATATCAGTGAGTACACATTCATAAAATATTTGGGGTTAACGCGTTCTGCGCGAATGCCACATTTCAGTAAAATATCTAGAACATCCATACATATTTTCTCGGTTCCTGTACTATTTTTCATAACAATATATTGAAGGAAAAGCTCGCTAAATATCAGGAACACGAATGTGGTGACGCTTTTTAGTAAACTGAAGTTAGCCGACAAGGAAATTAGGATTACTTACAAAATCAATATAGACAGTCCTCACAGCACACATCTCTGGGTTATTTCAATTATTTCTTAAAAAGAATTGAATTTTTCTGGTTTTCACTCTTCGTATAAATTAAGTTATTTATACGAAGAATTGCAGCAGGCGAGTCTCCTTCACCTGTGCAAGAATCTGTCCAACAAGTCAAACCGTTTGACAGAAATGGGATATGGCCCAAGTTAATGAGTATTAGAAGATGTGTTAGGAATCGCGTCTGAAATAGAATTAATAACACACCACTTTAACGGAAAATTAAAATTATTTATCCTTTAGTTCTTGTATTAATTCGACAATGTCGCCCAGTTTCTCTGCATAAAAATCAGGAACTAGTTTCAGGCGTTCCGCATCGTTACTGCTGTAGTGACTCTCAATGTCCTGCAACGAGGAAACGCCAGTCAGAACACACAACGTCTTCAGGCCACAGTTGGATCCCAACAGAATATCCGTGTCCAACCTGAAATCGAATACAAATTTCCAGATCAGTCCTACGAGAGACCATTTTGAGCTGGGAAGGGGGCTTTCATGTTTTCAAAAAATTTAGTGAATCAGAACGGAACGGAAAGCTCAACTTGCCTGTCACCAATCATCAAACTTCTCTTGGGGTCCAGGCCGTGCTGGGAGGCCAGTGCATCGAACATTCCTGGATTCGGCTTTCCCAGAATCAAGGGCTCACGTCCAGCCGCAGTCTTGACAGCTGAGACGATACAGCCAGTACCTGATCACGTAAAATAATTATAACAAATTTGTTACGAATTATCAAGTCTTCTTTGTTAAAAATATCCGTTATACCTTTTATCGTTTTCATGTTTTCATTGTTAATGAAGATAAACAAATTTGAATTGAATGATCCCGAATACACATGACAAATTCTTGTTATGTTCAAATACGTAACATATTGTCGCATACGAATAAGTCTAGGAAAAAATAAAAGTTTTTCATTCAAATATGGACTAGTATTAACGAAATAGACTCGCACGTCGACCTACCAGGAACCACAATTTTGCTGTTTTCCACCGGAAACCGGTCGTCCGTGTTGGTCGCAATGAATAGGCAGTTGGGATCGCGCAAGTAGCTGGCCGCCTTCAACATCTTTACGTAATTGAAATCTTTGTCAAGGCCGACAATCACAGCTCCCACCTATGGAAGTAAAAAAAAAACGTTAAAACTCTTTTCAAGCCAATCGCGCAGTGTTGACAATTCTGCATTCTGAGTTTCGTAGTAATCCACATCCGGAGGGAAACAAGAAATGAGAGACCCTTTCTAAAGATGTATAAAATTATTTATTATATTATATACAGTATGATAGAAATCAAAGAATCTGGAAATACAGAGACCTATCGATACTGAAATCGAAATGAAAAAGTGCTTACGTCAGATTCCAGATCAATTCCGCCTAAAATCCAATCTCGCAGTTCAGCAGATACGACATCAGGCTGTCAGGAAATGAAAGTAAAGTACTGTACATTATTTATTATGCATTCAAATATCAATAATCATTAGGTTTATTTCAGTAAAACATGCGATCTATCTTCTTATATTATTAAATTTGTTATTTGTTCAACTCCAAGATAACTTCCTTTACTGACTATTGTGCTGTCGAGAACATTTTAAGATTTCAGATTCCAACTACGATTTGAAAACAATCAAATACTCACCCCGAGGCCGAAGTGTTTAATTTTCAACAAATCTAATTCCTTGCAGAGTCCCGGGGATCCTATAACGTAAGCTTTCTTCGCGAAATTAAGGCTATGCAGGTGCACGGCCACCACATTGGCTGTGGAACAAATTTCGTCCTAAAAAAGATAACAATAAAAGTGTCTCTTGAGTGATATTGAACAAAACGAAAGGAGAATCTTCCTAGCTGCCAGCTCTCATTTCTTTCGCGCTGAATCTTACCATTAAAAATAAAACGCTGGAACAAAATGTTTCAAGTTAAAGAAAATGGGTGATCAAAACTCCCCAGCAGTCAAATTCCGGATGCAGTTGCGCACGTCAGTTGGAAATCAACTACGCTGAAGCAAATTCCACTATTTAATCGATGGGTCATCCATTAATTTTTATTTGAATTTTTTCCCATTCTTCTGGGACTGCAACCATTGCTTGCAAGCAAGCATCGCTTCCAAAAACATTAGTTGATATTCCAATTAATGTATTCACCTTCCCGGAATTCGAACCGAGACAACACAGACTGATGACAAAATTTTCGATCAGCTGGCCACCCACACGTAGGTAATGCTATAGCATTACTTATCATTGGCGAACAAATTTGACTACTAATTAAGGTAATTCCAAAAAGATTACTAACCAGCGTAGCTTGAAACCCTAAATTATGACATTTAGTGACATATCCGTCCCTCGTTTCCGTGCTATTATTGGTCACGTAGAAAACCTTCTTCCCCTGTAATAAAAAAAATCACAACCGTTAGAGAAGTGTTCTCTTCGATCAATGTTCCAATCTGAAAAACTCTTGCTGCCAAAATTTTAAACTTTAGCTACCGACAAATAATTGCTGCCACTGTAATTTCACCAGGAAAATATGTCTTCTATAAATCTGGCTAAACCGGCCATTTCGTTCATTCCATTCAATCATTAAATTTGCTCGGCTGTGTTCCATTAACAGATATTCCCATTTATTTATTTTTAAAGTTATTTCTAGCGAAGGTCCGCTGTTCTCTCCCCGCTTTTAACAGATCTGCCAAACAAGAAACAAAAGTTCTGAAACCTAAAAAAATAGCAAAAAATTTTCAACGAGCATAGGACACATTCCAAAATGAGAGGAAAGTGAAAACACAGAGTTCGCAACACTTGTTCTAGCACCTCAGGTAAAAATAGGTTAGGTGACGTTGGGCAGTAAAATCGAACACGTTTCTGGTGAAGGCGTAGGGGGAAAATTGAGGTCAAAGTGAGAACAAGGACGCTTGAAGGAGACGACATCCACTTGAGAAGGATGCCGCGAACGATTTGACGATGCATTGGACAACTGTGTCAATTGCATCAACTTAAATAAATGTTCAAATATTTTTTTAAAGAATAAAGAAGCATCTCTATTTTAAAAGTCGGATTGGGATCCAGAAAATCGATACAATATGCAGGATCAAATCAGACACCCAAAGACTCTGTAAATAATTTACCATTAATTTTTCTAGATCTAGTTCTGGACCTCCTTAACAAATAGCTCAGATACAACTGGTCGTTCGACCCCCGCCATAGGCCCCTCTCTTGGGGGCTGCTTGTGGGTAAATATTGTAATTGTAATCATACAATAGAGGAAAAAGATAAAAACTGTTCCAAAGACTTACTAGTTTTCTGAAGTGATTCAGAGTTTCCGGACTTCCAGCAATGCTCTTGTTGCCATTCCATAGTACACCTGAAATGAAAACGAGGCTCCAAAATGAACAACTGTCAGGAACTGTTCCAGCTGGAACCCAACTGGGAATCTCTCGAAATTCAGATATCATGGAGGCCAACCGTACAATTCGATTAAACTATGCACTTTAAAAATCATTTTATTTATCTTATCCGAATTCATATATGACATTTCTTTAGTAAATGTTCACGCTAGCCCAAGAGAGAATATTTAAGTCACAAGAGGGCTAACGACGCGTACATCATCGAAACAATTACAACCGATTAAGGAGCTATTCTACTTTATTGATGAATTCAACAAATTAGTATTGGCACAGCAAAAATTGACAGATTTTCATGACGCTTTCTTGGAGAGACTATCGTGACAATTATAGTCACCAGACAATCAGGTCATTTTTAGAAAAAGATGCATCCACGACGGGATTCGAACTGGCAACTAACACAGGCACAAAGCCGGTAGCCAGGTACATTTCTATTTTTAACTTACCATCGCAGTCCGTGAGAACATTGTCGAACGAATCAATGAATTCCTGGATGTTGCTTCGGGAAAGTAGTCGACACGCCATCCTTTTTACGTTTTGCATTTATTTAAATAAGTATTAAACATGCGCGAGCATCATTTTGACCTTCAAAATTAAAACACGTCCGAAGAAAAAAATGATAAACCGGAAGTACAATCTAGAAGACATAGACATCTATAGACCTTTCGGATCATGAATAAAATATGCCTCAAAGGACTAGCTTGGATAGACTGCTAGTGCAGCCGAGATGATCAATTTAACTCACACGAGTGACTCCATGTTTGCGCATTTCTAGCACATGAAATTTAAACCAAGAGGTTGGAGATTTTACACCAAAACAATGCGACATTCCCATTGATAAAAAAAAGGTGAAATGATTCATTAGTCTTCCCAATCGTTCCTCCGAATGTAATCAGATTATTATCTAATTAAAATCATTAAGCAGTCATTTATGATCTCACTGAAATTCTCCCGTAACCAATCTCTGGAATCAAAATTAATAGAAATATTTGATTTATATTTTAATGGTCGCAGATTGTCAAACCTGTCCTTTTCGGAGGTCGCAAGGTTGGTCGCCGGTCGCCACATTACATACAAGCAATGAAGCAAGTCACAAATCAGCACAAAAAAAATTATCTATGATCAGCAAAAATTAAATTTATCTAATTGATTTTATCAAAAAAAAAGAATCATCAATCTACATGTCACTTAACAATGATTACATGACAAACACATTTTGTCTTACAATGACAATTAAGGCTGGAAAACGTCTTGATACGACGCTTGACCATTTTAGATCACCCAATGGATTGCTTCAGATACCACCTATTATTGCGACAGATAAAAGAACAAATAGTTATTATTGAGTGAAACAGAAATGACTCATTATTTATTTTTGCTGAATTATTAGTTCACGTTATCTTTCTACGTAATCATTTCTATCTGCTGCAACTTTTTAAAATATATCCAACAAAATTTATTAACGAAATTTAAGTTATCTGAAACGATTCTATCCACAATTTCCTTTTCAGATTCTTCAGTTGTTAAATGATATTTAGCTTTTCTTTTGACAATGAAAAATTGATTGATAATTTTGGCCCATTCCATGACTCAACTTACCTCAATCGCGATCAGAGCTATAATCATGACTTCCAAGCGGACGTGGTGGACATCGGTCAAGTGGTCACTCAGAAGTTGCACTAGCTCGTGGCAGTGATTCATCTTCTCATTCATCACCTGCAAGAGTGAGCGATCAATATTCACGCTTTACTTAATTTTTTTTCCCAATTAGTTTTGAATAAAAAACAATCAATAAACAATTATTAATAAACAGGGAAATACAATAAAAATCATATTTTACTAAAATTGTGGACAAGAAATTAAACCTTGGTCCGTTTTGCCACGCATAAGTAATGAGATGTCTTTTGGTAAAATGGCTCCAAATTCTCTCGCTCCCAATAGAAATCTGGTGTGTCCAATAGATCAGAGCTCAAGTTGAGGTAATGCCTGGAAAAGGAAATCAAACCACAACCGTTTGATTAAACAATTGCGACTTCCTTGTTATTACGTAATGACAATTTCAGGATTATGCCCCAACCTCAAGGTAAACAGTTCCCCCATTTTTCTGAGCACCTCATCGCGGCTTAGTTTAATCCGTCTTCCGTACTTCAGATCCTGTAAATATTAACGTGAAATTTTTGTAGAAGAAATGAAACTACTATTCAACAACGATGATGTATAAAAGGTACTTGACATATTGTACACGTCAAAAGTCTATGGAAGGCAATAGAAAAATTTAAAACAAGATGAGCAAATAAATCGAAATTAATCTAACAAATAATAGGAAATACTAATTGGATTTCGGAGTATGCCAAACCTCGGTTATATTTTCGATACTGTCAACAAACTGGTCCAACGTTCTCTCCCATACTGCCAGCTTTACTACAGAAACCAGAAAATAAACGACAAAAATTAGTTTTATAGATAAATTTGCGCTAAACATTCTTAAACGCATAAATTGACAATTGGCTAAGCCCAGCTATGATTTATGGAATACAATTTTCTGCATTCAACAAAAATGTCACTTAAAATTTTCCTATCACAAGCACAACATAAGAAAATGTTTCGCTACCGCTTCAGCAATTCAAAGAATACCAACCGGATAGAGATAGGGCATCGGAAAAGGCGAATTTCTCCAAATCGGATTGGGATTCCGAATTCAGGATTATTTTTCCTCGTATTAGGCGAGTCTCGGAACTGCAAAATTGATAATACCGTATTAAAATTAGATCGATTACTATTTTAATTTTTTTAATCAGTCATACACGGATTACAATCAATAATCCCAGCGGCAAACATTGTCATGTATTTCGAGAGATCAACTCAGAACTGTGACAAAAAGCACAAAATTAGTACCAAAGATTGCCGCTAGGGTCGCTTTGCTTATATTGTTGCACCTGTTGTTGTGGGTGTACTCAAGTACTTCCCGTTCGTCGTGAACCATGTCATCGTCATACGGAGTTTCGCCGTAATTCTTCAAGAACCTCAACACTGAAAGTCTCTATAAAAAATGAAAGAAAAATTGAGATTGCAAAGTGCCTGTCGGATTAAACTTAGAAAGCAAGCGTGGGATACCCTGGCATATGCCTCCGCAGTCTGGGATCCCCACCAACTCTATCTCGTCAGCCCTCTAGAGAGTATCCAGAAACGGGCTGTCAGACACATCCTGCGTGACCACAGTCACGACACGTGTGTCACGAAGGCAGCCACTGCCTTAAGGCTTCCCCTCCTCTCCACTCGTAGACGTGAACACAGACACCAGCTGCTATCTTCCATCAGCAACGGCCTCACTACTCTTGACCCAGTCAACTTCACCTCCCCAGCAAAACGACAGAAACGAGACCACCCGCTCAAACTAGAAACAATTTTTGCAAAGAGCAACTACACTAAATTATCTTTCTTTCCCAGAAGCGTTACTGAATGGAACTGCCTTCCCCAAGACTTAATTCAGGCCCCCTCCCTCTCCAGTTTCAAATCCCGTCAACAGGTTGCCCGCGGATGGCCAGCCTGCCCAAAGTCTCATTAGCATCCCTTCCCCTCACCTACGGAAATCGACATACTGTCACGGTGCGGCGATAATCAAATCTAAATCTAAAATATCCATGCAAGTTATTATTCACTTCAAACAAGCGAACCTCAATTTCAGGAAAGTTCCAAAAGACGACGGTACCCTCTCTGTAAGAACAATTAGGAAAATAAATATTATTCAAGTTCGCAAATCAAAGATGAAATTAGATCTATTGAATGAAATTTCTCACCTAAATATGTAGACCTCCCTTGGCTCCTTGCCCACGGGATATTTTGGCAACATGTGTAATCCGTTCTCCACATCTCCACAATAAAATATTTAAAAAATAAATAAAAGACCGGGAAGAAAAATAACAAAAGTGTACTTTCGAAATATGTCTAACCATTGATCTGCAATAATAGAAATGTCACTGCAAGATTTCTACGGTTTTTGCCAAGTCAAGATTACCTTCTGGCAATACAGCCGATTGATAGAGGCCCTGTTTGTTTAGGCCTACTATGAGATTGTCAAAATCCAATTCCTCAGCTACCGCATAGGCAATGACGTTCCAGCTGTTCTGTAAAGAGGTTCAATGTTTAAATGAAAACATAATCTGAAAAATAAATAAACTGTTAAAGAAACCTGAGAGTTAGTTGCAAGATAATGAACAGGCTTCAAATCTGCGTCCACGCTCCTGCAAATCGCGCTCCCAATATCTCCCCAGTTTAGGGCCTTATGCCATCCCCCCCTGCCATCC
>JAQGBY010003436.1:0-19286 GCA_034698785.1 Mycogona germanica
TTTTCGAGTCTTGCCAACTCGATCGTCGTCTTGCTCCCAGTCGAGTCCTGGGATTACCCGTATTTCTTTTTATAATAGTTAAGATTGTTCTACCATGTTGGGAACGCTGGGATTTGAGGCCCCAAGAGCCGCACAGTTGCCGATTGCTTTTTTCTCTTCAAATCCACGAGGTCCGCTTTAGTTTCTTTTTAAAAAAAAAAGCTATACATCTTTGGTCGAACAGTATATGGACTTTGAAAAGATGCCTTTGTTGTCACGTCTTCTCTATTAACGCCTCTTCTGCTCAAGCTCTATCTGTTCGATGGGGATCCCAAACGCTCTCTCGAGTGGGGGCGCGTTCACGCTTCGTCGAATCCGGGGCTATAGAATAACACCTATTCCACTTAAAAGTACCGTAAGTGGCAATATTTTGGGTTAACTCGCAGTGATTGTGTGGGAACTTAATTTAATCGGGAGCTACAGCAGCAGCTCTTCGGAGCAAATGGCTAGCCAACTCTTAAAGAGATCTATCTTTTTCTTCTTCCACCGGGGGCCGCTGCCACTCGCCGATTGAACGCAAGTGCTTCTTTAGCGATTAGATTGAGTCGGTAGCTGGATGCGTTCGGGGTCTAGACACCCTATTTGTTGCCCTTGTCCGGCAAACTCAAAGCATATACAGTATATTTCAATCGCTTCAAAGACTAAAGATAGAAATTAGATTGCCTGGATATTTCATATAAATTCTCACTGGAAAATCACATATTCTTTAAAATATTATAATACGAGCATTGAGCAACGAGTGCAAAAATATATTTTTCTTTCGTTCACTTACCCTTCACTTTGTAAAATACATCCGTCTAAAATAAAGGTTACTTCCTGGTATGAAAGGATGTCTTCCTGGATTTTCGCAGATTTTCTAATTTAAAATTTCAAAAGAGTAAGACGCCAGGAGTTATAATCGATAATAAAAGAAATATATTAATACCATATTAATATTTAATGTCGTCGCCAGATTTTTGATGTGTTCCTGCATATATCTAGCAGCATTTATTTATTGTATAGATAGATTTTCAAATGATTAAGGGCCACAAAGGTAACTGTCGGATCAAATTAAATCAATTGTCCCACAAGTGTTTCGCTTCAGTTAATTCGAAAAAATATTCTTATATCGTTTAAGAATCGTGAATTGAAATACGTTCTTTCTGTTTTGGTGATGTTGGTCTGTCGTTTCGTCGCTTAGGTTCTTGGCGACGAACACGGCCGAAATAAATGACCTGTTTGTGTGAAGAAGAGCCGATGAGATTGATTCTTAAACGGCGTCAATTTCCTTTCAGCGAGAGAGTCCATCCGAGTACATAAAAATAGACTGGACGAACAAAAATAGCAAAATGTTGACCAAATGTTGACCGAAGAAATAGACGGATGTCTTTTGCTCCCGAACTTTCCCGGCCGACAAGAAGACGTGTAGAGAAATGGTGGCAAACTTTCAAGTTGGACACGTCCATAGTCGCTCCTGACTGGATCCGTCGCTAACGTGACGTCACACAAGCGAAATAACATCTCAAAGAGGTCCACACGATTTCTCATATTATCAGATAATATGAAACTAAGTCTCTGGAACGCCACCAAAGTGCTGCACCATATGAGATATCTGATCTCATCGTTTCAAATTGTTGCACTGATTTAAAGAGAATTGTGCTGAACAAAATGAATTTCTTCGTTTTTCGCTACCACGGAGTAACGGAACGTTAAAAACATACTTTGAACCATCACAGAGAATTTTATGAATTGTTCATTTCTAAAAGAGATTTTGTTTTGTAGAATGCAAACGTGGTTCAAAAAAGCAAAGCAAGAAAGTGTCCGACATTGCGATGTTGGCCATGTTTAGAAGAGGAGAGACCATCTCCGGTGACCTGGCCACTAGGTGATGTCCTACTGACGTGTAACAGCATATAGCTTGTCACTTGTAGTCAAGCAGAGGGTCACGGAGCGTACGTCCAACGGTTCCGACCCCCCGACCCCCGTCGGGTTCACGGGGGGATGGGACCACCGGGTGCCTCCGTCACAAATTTTCGGCGTCACCGTCTCCTTTATTTGTTCGACATTGCTGGGCTGACGAAACCGAATCTTTTGTTTGCTTTTGTTCTCGTCTGCTCGTCTGGGGGTTCCCCGACCGTCAGGGGTCATTGTTAGGCTCCGCCCACCCTGGGCAAAGTACAGTTGCAGAAGTGTCCCCAACCCAAACCCTAATAAAAACTGCACCTTCGACAATGAATTGAAAAATTTGTGAGAACATTAAACGCCCACCATTTTGAATGAACGATAATTATTGTCTTATCCTAATGCGAAACAACCCAATATTTGCTACTTTATATGTATATTAAAAATACTACTCGTACTTGTAATTAAAAAGTGCAGCATAAATTGCAACGTTGCCCTGACTTTAGATGTCCACGTTGTGCGCCCTGGGTTCCCGCCAGGGTTCTTACCCCTGTCAACTCTTCATTCGTAGTGTGTGCATCGTTGTGTACATTCGTAGGACAAAAGCTCTATAGTTGAACATGGTATTTCGAAGCGGTGGATGAATAGTCGGTTAAAGGAGGGTTGGGACGGAATTCGATATCCCGCTAGATTTTGGGATTTTGACATGACATGAAGGGCCAAGACATTTTTTGGCAGCCCTGCAGCTGCCACGGGGTCACGGTCGCTTTATTGCGATTTGGAAGCTGCAAAAAATAATTGTCAACCGAATTCGCCAACGCAACGGGCGAGCAAATACTTTTAGACTATATGATACATACAAGTAAATGATACAATAATCTAATAATAATAAACACAAATAACAAGTAATGATACAAGGATAATTTATTACCAGTGATTATTATCATTATTTAGGTCGTTCCCCGATCAATTCAGAAACGCAAATAAAATCCAAATAAAAAAATTTCCAAATAAAATCAACAAATCACAGCTGAAGTAGGTTCAATCACATCAACGCTCTTTTTCCATAGTTGGTGCTGCTAAACCTTTGACAACAACAATGATGGCGATTCTAGAGATTAGTTAAATTTTAAAGTTTGTTGAAATGCTATTACCTTTTGTTTATTATTTTTTTTTTAATTTACTGTAGTGTAATATCACAATGAAGAATTTAATGTAATTTTGCTTCAAAGGATTACACCATTAAAAAATATTAAAAGAATAGGTTGGAACTATGGTCAAATATGGTACGCAAATTTTTATCATTGTGTACATTCCCAACTCTGACGTCGTCGTTCCCCCAATCATGTTCTGGGTTTGGTTGGGGTTTTACAGAGTGCTGCAGCCATCTTTTTACTTTGAGGGGTAATATCACTGCAGGATTTTCTGTACCCCTATTTTCCTTAGGCACTATGTGAGGGGTACATTTTTACAAGTACCACGGGATCGAATAATCGAGAGCCTGCGCCGGGAATTGAACTCAGGACTGCCGACAAGTTTATATCGGTTGGAAAGCGACCACCCTGGCCATTTGAAAGAGCCATTCATCGGAACAAAAAAAAATTCCTGTAACTCACATAAACAAAATACAAATCAAACCAATCAGGCATTCTTTTATGCCACGAATTGTAGCGGGATAGGACAGGAACTTCTGACAGAAACTGCTCTCTCTCTCTCCACGTTGCTCCCATTTGCGAGCCAGCGTTTCTTAATGAACGATAACGAATATAAATATTTTTCTGTTGAATGTAACGACAAAAAAAAGAAAATGGCGTCGCCGGCAGTGTCGCCCGATCACGACAGAGTGAAGGAAGGTGGCGTCGGCACAAATGAGCGAGAAAAGACGACCGATGGCAAAGTCGTTGGCATCGTCAGCCGATGCGATATGAAATCATTAGTTAATTCGGTAATGAAGTTGGCGTTTGTGGGGGGGGGACGGAGCCAGGGCGCTCTTTCTCGTCCGAATTATATATACGGCGGATGTTCTGACGCGTACGGTTTATACCGCCTCATTCCACCCTCATCATTACTAAACACCCCCCTCCCCCACATCCCACCCTCGTTCGCTGACGAAGTGGGGGAATTCTGTGTTAGGCGAGATATTGTACGTGGGCCGTGGACGCAATATTAATTTCTATCTCAGGAAAAGGCAAGAGCTTTTTATTGCGCTCGTACCAACCATAAATTTTTGTATTTTGCCAACGCCTGTTCAGCTCTCGTCATATGCGAAATTTCTTTCTTTTATTGTTTATTTAAAACTATTATTTAAAGATGAAATTATAGTTTATTTTTCCGATTATTTCATTTCATTATTTTAGGCGTTTCAAAAAAGGTTTTATTGACAATTGAGATGTCTGAATCAGGTGGCAAAATGAATGTTTTGGCACTTACTGACTGCCGTACGAGCATTATGAAAATTCCACAATTCAGATAGCAATTTCGAGTCGGAACTCTTGCTGATACTGAATTCTTGTTTCAAAAATAATTCTCAGGGAGCATTGAAATCTGAGTGTGAATAATAAATCAAGCTTCCACAAATCACAAACCACGATCTATGAACCACATAGAGTGTTGTAAAAATGAGGTTGTTTTAGTTTTTGAGGTGATAAATTCAACGAATATTTTCTCATTCTCAGATCTGCCTTACAGGTAGGTAGTGGTTGATGCTGCATCCTCGCCGCGAACGGAATGTCTCTGCAGGTGCTAGTTGCCCCCACCCCCCATCCCCCCATCCGAAAATAAAGCCCGAGCGCTGCAAGTAATGAAGTTGGCAGACACAAAAACGTTCTCGCCGCGTTTCGTCGTCTCTTCATCGGCCAATCTGCTCACGTTTGCCGGGTAAAAGCTAAGTGCCCCGAGGTTACAGCGCCTGCCTTTTTTTTTTTTTTAGACAAAAGTACGCGCGAAGCATATATTAAAAGTCCTCCCCCGCCCTAGACCTCTCCCCACCCCACCACCACCACCACCACCACCACGATTCCCATCGACGCCATGGCATGGTGCTTACTCTTATTTAGTCTCGACCGAACACCTTTTTTCTCAAGTTGCGGGCGCAAATGAGAACGGTGTCTCACTTCCTGTGTGCTGTACCAAACTTCAACCCGTTCTCTCCTATCCGGTGCTCACTGCTCTACCGATATTTTAATGAGAATTATTTGCAGTCGCTGATGGGAATTATCAGCAACTTGAGGTTTTCTAATGGACGTTGTTTCACTGACTGAAATAATTAGTAACATCGAATGAGAATTGTTGGAAATGTTATTGTTGTGTCCCGAACTCCCGAACACGATTTCGAACAGTTTTTTTAAACGGCCCTCTAAATATTTCGTGATCTAACGTGTTACTAGGCAATAATGATATTATGATATTTGATTTCATCGCTCTAACGTGAACAATTAAAGTTACTTACAAGTTATGCTCGTTTTTAGCGTTCAATGGTTTTTACTTATTGCCGCAATTGGCGCTAGACGGCGCCAGCGCCGCAGCATCCTTAACTATTGCTGGTAGCGTCTGTACGTGAAGCGGCAAGTGTAGTGTAGTGGGGGGGGGGGTTGTGGAGAGGTGAGGAGGGGGATGCGTAAGCTTATGGGGAAAATTATTATGATGATTGCGCGTTGAAAAACGGAGGGCGGAGAAAGATGTGGGGCCTAATTGACTTGCAGATTCGCGATGTATGGAGTGTTGTGTGTTTGCTGGGAATAGGAAGTGGGCGCGGCGGGTGGTTACTAAAAGAAATCTGCGCTCCAAAAATAAAGGCCTTAATAATTAGTAATTTTCGTTTTTTTTATTTTTTTATGTTCGCGTGTGCCAAAAAAAATCTTTGATTTTAATTTAGTGAAAAATAAATCTCGTAAAATACAAGTACATTGTGTTTGCAGCCCGTAATACAGCTTACATGGAAAGTCTATTTCTGTTTCAGTCTGGCAGATTAAAAAAAAAATAGCGTTTGTAATAATATTTAAAAAGATTTTCTTGTCTGATATGAAAATGATATTCTGACGAACGTCATCACATTTATTTCACGTAAATTTGACGTGATTATCAAAAATCGATTTTTTTTCAAATATCATTCATTTAAGAACATGTTAGATTTAAGCAAATTTGTGCCTTTCTTGTTTTATGTGTCCTATTTATTCGCACATACATTTCAGTTTTATTTCTCGCCATCTGTACAGCTGTCTTATTTCTATTTTGCTGCCAAATTTATCTCTATCATTTGAAGTATTTATTCTGGTTTTGGAACTGAAAAAAAAATGTCATCAGACCAGGGAAATGATAACATTTCGGCCTACGCGAACATAACAGAGCGGCAGAAACAAATGTTTCTTAAAAACTGTTCTTTGTTAATGGAGTTGCAAGAGCTCTCGTAAGAAAAAGGTTATCTGGAGAGGCCATCTCGAGTAAAACCCTTTAGCACCCCGGCAAGTGCTTCTTGACAGGACCCGCTCCACCCACTCCCACGATACTCCTTTTAAGGTCTGATAGCGGGGGGGGGGATGGGAAGGCGTATAAAACAGTTGACAATTATTTTATCCCCTCCCCCTCGAAACAATCCCCCCCCCTATCATACTAAAGACAAAAATAACCTGTTCCGGATCTCAGCGATCGTTGGCGTCCCGCCAAAGCAAATCGATCGCATTCGTGGTGACCCATCCCCGTCCAAATTTCTCACACCTAAGGTTTCACCCGGCGACGGGTCATCCGTTTCTTTCCATCGCAGCCTGCGGCCACAATAAGGCGTTTCGACTGAAAAAAGATAAATAGGAGATGCTCTCGCCTCACGTGACCTAAAGTGCAGACCGACAATGTTGTCGTCAAGTGCGCATCGAAGGAGAGTTGGGACATTCGTACTTTTTTAAGTGAGGTTGCGACAAATTCAGCACTGCTCAATCGATTATTTCTGCTAATTATGCATGTCGGTTATGGTTTAAACATAATTATTGAATATTGTTCGGTTGAGATTCGGGTATGAGGAGGAGTTTTGTAGTTCTCACCATGCGGATGGTTGGATGAAAAACTGGCGAAAAAGAATGTTTTAAATGGAACTTTTAGCTGGTCGAACTGGCTGGCGTGTTATCTTAATGCTCGCGAGAGTATGGTAGTTGTTGATAAGGGGCGGGCAAAGAGGCCGGGGCTGCTAAGTGAACCTCTCTCCCCATGGCCTCGTCATGTTTGCACTTGAGTCGGCATGCGCGCAGCAGCTACATGTACATTATAGTCAGAATTGGCGGTGCTCATGGCGCCACGGCGTGTGAAATTTTGGTGGTGGTAGTGGTGGTGGTGTGGAGGGAGTGGGTGGTGAAAGGCTGTTGTTGCTGATGGAAGAGCGCTGTTATTCCTGGGTTGATATTTAGTGGGCCCAAATATCCCTTACGTCCTTTCAAGGTTTAGTGCAACTTTACGATTTCTAATTTAATGCGTACTTATAATATTCTTTTCGTGTTCGTGCAATTCAAAAGTGCAAGTTTTTATTTTTAACCCTGTATCCGTCAGATTTCTTGCTTTTTTCTTATCAAAATTGTTTTTTAAACTTAGCATTGCTTCTGCACATTTTATTGTTCATATTGCAATAGTTACTGTTATTGACTTTCAATTAATTTCATTTTCTTGTTTCAGTTAATTTCATTACACGTTTCAATTAATTATAATTTCTAACTTTTTTTTTAAACACCACCGCTTTTTTAATTTCAAATTATATTTTATTTATGGAATTCCCTCTATTTGCAATTTGTGTATGCAATTTATCCATGGTCCATTATAAAATTCATCCGTGAACGTTATGCAATGGCTGTCGACAGATCAACGCTTTACAGTAGTCTGTGTCTCAATCATTGTTTTTCAAAGATGTAGGTTAATATTATGGAAACCTTTGTTTTGAAATTGTAATTCAATCTGTCTTAGAACAACCAACAAAAAAATCGTTTATTCGCCTGCTCGTCGTGATGGCTGCGAGTGGTGGCCACGTCAACCTGATTCACGTTTTACGTATGTCACGGCGATTGTAAATTAGATTCCCGTGTCGATTTTTCTTTTACTTTCCCTTTCCTCTTTCTACGCCCGTATCGGGTTTTTTCTTCGTCTTGGTCTTCCTTTTTTTTTGGCGAATGGTGACGCCATATTGTCTGCCCAATTTTGTCCATTCTATTCACGTTGGTTGGGGGATGGGGGTGTAGGTGGTGGAAGGGAAGCAGAAACGAAAGAAAATCATATGTGTATATATATATATATGAGACATTTCGTAAATTCAGTTATACCTGAATTCGCACGCGAAGCATTTTTTTCTCTATCGAGCTTGCTGTGTATTTGAGACAATACGGGGGACGGGGGTGGGGGGTTTGGAATCGAATTGGGCCGCGGGTGGCCAAGCAGCAAGAAAATGTGGGGTGGAGATGTACGTCTATGAGTGTGTGTGTGTGTGCGTGAGGTGGTGGTGGTGGTGGTGGTGGGGGAGTCAATTTGTTGTGGGTGGGAAGTTGTAATGGGCGGGGCACACAGTATGGCAGCAGACGGTGGTCGACACGCGATGCATATGCAATAACGGGACGAATAACTAAATTTGTGGATAACCTGTCCTTGCGGACTGTGCTCCATGCAGATAGGTGCCACTCCCCCTCCCCCGTTTACGATGAAAACATTGATATTTCTTTTGTTGTTCACGTATTTGAATAGTCTGAGACTGCTTGGTGGCGCGCGACGCGTTTCATTTGTATCGCTCGTTGTTATCGATTGCGATGGTGGTTTCTGGAAAGTGGCTAAAATAAATTTTGAGCACCTCACAACTATATTGAGTCGTAATCGGTGTAATTGTTACAAAAAAGTACCAGAATAAATTGATGTTGCTTTGGGATTTATTCAGCAGATATATTGAATAGCGCTTATTCTGATTGAAGAAATTCAGAACAATTATTTAAACAATAGTGTATCTAAATTGGAAATCAGATTTATCGGAACAATTTTAGTTTTTATTTCTAGTGTTTTATTTCTTAATGGTTTCTTTTATAAATTAAAGCAAATTGATCTTCACCAAAGTGTAAACGCTGGTTTTCACGAAAAATTAAAATTGAAATATTAATGAACACAACAAACGTTTACCAAAAGGACAGAAACTGTGTAGGTAGGAAAAAATGTGCTCCCTAGCAAATAGCCTATTGAGTTAATGACGTTTTTTGTGCGCAGTTCTTAACAGCTCGGCGGAAGGACTGTGCGCTCAAGTTAATGGGTCTGCGGCTCTTCTTCCCCTCCCCCTCCTCTCCACCGCCATCTTCGATAAGTAAGTGCTCGCCTTGTTTGCGGGACACGATACTCCCGATGTCCCCGTAATAAATCGAAATGGAGAAAGAAGAAAAAATGGTTTATCGATTAGCTGTCGCCGCCGCAATTGCACCTGCCCACACACCTAGCACGCGCCTGTCGTTGTACCTGGCCAACGTCGATCCTCCTGCAGACGACGGTTACTCTGGGGTCGGGATGAAGAAAGGTGTGCACAGGCAAAGGAGGCGGCATTCAGAGAGGTCCTCCCGCGACCCGCACTAAAAACAAATCGAATCACCCTTAATTTTGAGACGCGCCCTCCACACACACACTTAAGAGATCCATAACATTTTGAATTTAATGCTTGAACGCGACTGCGGCAGATCCGGGAATCTCCGTAAGATCTTTGCCTGACTTAAACGATGAAACGTCTGAAAATTAAGAAATTTACGCTGTTATGGAGGTCGTCTGGTGCTAAGATACTTTTCTGCCGATTTCAGATCAGTAATCCATATCAGAACAATATCCTACATGATTCTAATAATTTGAAGACGCCAGAGAAATACAGAGTATATGAATGGACAAAATATTTTTAGTGTTGAATTATGACTCTTATTAAAACTTTTATTTGAAGTTTATTAAAAAAGAGTGTGTCTTCTGCTGCGAATAGCTGGGAACTTTTTAGAATAATTGATTATGTTTTTCGAATATCACTTTCTCGAACTTTCTTTGCCGATTTGAATGAAATTCGATCGATTTCTGACTTGTCGAGTGTGTCTTCAGCCCAGTGTTACTTTCGTTCACCTGGCGCCATCCAAAAAAAAAAAAAACCCCACTGCATGTTTCAGGGTGTCATTTACATGTGGTTACCACGCCATACAAGGTAGGCTTATCTTGTTCCAATTGCATATGTAGCAGTAGACGCGACAGAGTGCGTAACCTGGCACTGGAAAACGGCGTGTCATTGGTTTCGCCTACAATTGTTTGTCTTTCGGTGTGGCTGGCGGTGGCGGTGGCGGTGGCGATGATGAGGCTCTCTCGCAATGTGTTTGCTCATATTAATCGATGATTACGCACACACACACACGCCCGTTTGCATACGCTATATATGCTTCAGCACGTTCACCATTTTGGCTTTTACACTCCGACGTATCACTTTCGTCCGGTGGTATTGATTTCTTTCGCCTATACCTGCGAATTTCGACACTCCTTTCTAGACAAGGAAATGAGCGGTATTGCTGCAGTGGAATCTTAATTTTGAATGCCAGATTTAAAAAAAATCGGGAATAGGGATTTGATACGTTATCATCTCAAAATAGCTTCTTTTTAAACTATCCAACATGGACATGTTATATTAGCTTTTCTAGAAAAGTTGCTGAACGAATTTGGTAATTTTTCAATCCTGGATCAATATTAAATCTAATTAATTGAGCTCAAATTTGTTTCTTCCAAAATATTGATCGCTACGTTGTTTGGCGAATCATTGGCCAAAGATGTAATGATCAGTTCCAAAACCTGAAATTTGCATAAATTTTTGATCAACGTACATAAACACTACAAAATATGTACACTGCTATAGATCAGAATGACTAACTATACACTTTTAATTTTTTCTCCAATCAACTATAGTCATCCGCACTACAGGCTTTATGTACCCCTCTCATGTTGCTTAGGCACTCTGCGAGAGGGGCACGTTCAGTACCCCCGGGATCGAAATTTTCGAGAGCCCGCGCCGGGAATCGAACCCGGGACCTTTAGTATAATGTTTTTGAAAATGAGATTAACTTAAACGAAATTCTGAAGCGTTATGACCATTTCAATCAATATAAACAAATGTGACTTCCATCGGCACACAAAATAAACTTCTGGCGAATATATTGTATTATATTGTTGGTTTGCAGCATCTTGTGTAATTTATGATAATTGAAGGTATGAAGACATACACACACCTTTCCAGCGCTCATGGTGATGCGCATGCATTTCCCCTTATCATTATAGCGTGTTGGTGAAGTATTTATTGTGGTTTTAAAAGGCTTCTCACATTTAATCCAATTATGCTTGCAGCAGTCATGGAATTTATTTGTTTCTGATGTTACAGTGAACAATTCGTTGTGTTTATCGCTGCGAGAACATACAATGAATATACTTAGCTGATTGTTTTATGTTTACCAAAAATACAGTTTGAGGAAAATTTGTTCACAAGCATGTATTACATACATGTGCGTTATGTTGGACTCAGCATGTCCACACAGCAGCTCCGAAGCGCGTTTACTCTCTGTATTGATTTAAGGAGAAAAATATAGTTACACGCTCTCTATCGGGTTATTCATTAGCCAGACGAAAAATGTACGTTACACGAAAATGCACTTATAATTTACTTAATCGATATATGCCTGTGGAGGGCGAGTTTTAACCTGCGAGGGAAATATTGAAGTCCGTTATACCATTTGGAATTTCAAAGGTACTCATATTTCGAACCTAATTGCGTGCTTCACAATTCTTTGTTCATAGCAACGTCCATCATTTAAAATAAAGTCGGTTCGTTTAACTGCAATGACTTCCATGTTATTCTTTTTTATTCAATCGACCTAAAGTGTATTGAATCGGTCGCTATAGCATCCAAATTGTTATTGTCAGTATTTTACAAACTTGTATAAAATAAGGTTATTGTCATTCGCACAACATCAATTGAGAAAATTGTTATTTCTTCCATCAACTGGAATTGCAATTGTAATTGCCTCGTTGGCTTTTTACCCAACCAACGCCACCTACCGGCACACCGCTAAAAGAAAATGAGCTACCTGTCGGGTGTCTACCTTTTCGACAATGATATGTTGGCGACAGGTGGATGAAGAACAACGTTCCGAACTCCGGATCAGGAACATTAAAACACTGGTCCTGCGAGGTTACAGTTCAGTTGTTCGCTGATGGATCCTATTCTAGAAACGCCAATTCCTCCACCACCACTAACAATTTGATATTCGAGCATGAATCTGACTGAAAACAAATTTGGTGAACAAAAACGTAGTTGAGATCGTTGAGGTGTGCGAACGGAAATAAAACATTTCTTCTCATGACGTATATAAAAAAAAGACGAATGCCAGCAATGCACCGGAAGTGAGCTAATTTCACGCTCGTTACGGAACGGCAGTCCCGGACAATACACGTTTTTCGCAACCCCACCAATTTCGACTCCGTATACACAGACACAGCACCGTTCCTTGACACACCGTCGTGGCATGTATGCTGTCTGATTTGATGGATAGGTTGCCGGCCGGCGCTGGAGGACCGCCGTTGTACGGCTTCAACCGAATGTGACGTTTTGCATCACGCAGGGGTCCCAACGACGTTTTTTTTTATTCTCTCTCCATCTCTCCTATTTTTTTCTTTGCATCGTGGCATCGCGTTACAATTTTTTTGTTGTTGCCTGCTATCGTTATTTTTGTTGGGAGATTTTTAATTTCGGACCGGTTCGGATAGCTCGATGTGTTGCGGTTAGACCACCATCGTTATAATATCCCCGTCATCCAATTTTTTGTCGTTCTCTAAAAGTCATACACTGCTGTTACCGTTTTCCTACCACCCCCACTGCTCTAATCCAGTCCCCCCTAAAAAAGCCAGGCGCACACTGCGAGTGATGCTGGTTTTATTTTTCTGGTATGTGTTTCATTCAATATGAACGCGATCCAGCAAGCAGAACTTCCGCTGCCTTAAGTGGCAAGACTGAAGAACACCGTCTCTCGGTTAAGACAAACATGTATTATTTTTACATACGCCAATCCAATGGGTAGCTGCTGTTCTCTAGCCCATCAAGCTCTTTGGACAGAAGTGATGCCACAAAAAATATTCGAACTATTTTTTGTCACCTTTACAGGGTTTTTTTTTGTTTAGTTTTGGTTGTGAGGGGTGCGTTCACGTCAAGCCAGAACGGAAACTTATTATTCGCTCTTTTCATTAAATGCAAGGAAGGGGGAGAAGTGTTGGTGGTGGTGTGCTATTTTCAGATGTGCAAACGTCAGAAATGAGATTCGTTGTTTGTTGGATAATGAAAAATGAGTGCGGGGTTCCGTATCTTCGTTCGAGAGGAAACAAGGCACGATGGAGGCGTTTATCGAGACGTTCGTCTTGCCGCTTGAGCCGCATGTTTCCGTTGCACCGATCCCATTCATTTGCATGTATTAGAGCTGTGCGAGTGTCGGGGGTGGGGGTGGAAGGAGGTAGGCATGAGATTGGTGTGCCGAGGGGCATTTTACGAACCCGTGACAAGAATTTAAGTTTGCTTTAAGGTGTTGTTCATGGACACCAGAATCACCATATTCGCACGCAAGTCGTGTAGAAATTAGCATCGTATTATTATAAAAATATTGGCACTCTCGATCCTTTTGTTAAGTGAGAGTCTTTAACTAGCCACACCTTCTGCTGATATTGTTCATGAGAAAGAGAAGAGTGAGACGATAAAGCAGCGACATCTAGATATGATGGGGCATACGAATATCGTGCTATGAGCAATTGGAAAAGATCCAATTGTCGCATATACGTACTTAATGAAAATAAAGTCAAAAATTGCGTCTAATTTTGGCTAAATGTTGATAATATCGACGCCATCTAGTGATAGTGTGTGAAAAGGATTGTGATTGTGCGCTCTTCGGTCTCTGTGGTTGTTGTTTAAAATACTGGCTTGTGTGCAGTATTATAATTCAGAGAAACAGGAAAGTGCATTTTCCTAACTACATTTGTGAACTGTTTTGTGTATCCATCCGTCAAATTGGAAAGTATCGAGATTAAACAACTTTTCCGGAAATGAAGAGGCGAGATTATATTTTTTTCGTCGCGGAAAACGACATTTCCGTTTATTTTACCAATTGATTCCACGTCGAGTAACATATGGGGGGAGGGATGGGCGAGCACTTATTCGTGAAAGCTTTTCTCTTGTAGTCATCACCGTTTCTCTTTTTATTCCCTCCGCCGCCAATTTTCCAGCCTAATGCCAGTTAATTTCGACCTTCTGCTCTGTGTCTGGGCGCGACGACGACTCGGGTGCGATCTCCGCTTCCGCTTTGTTAAATCCGAACAAAAGGGAGGTTTCCCGTAAAACTGAATTCGCAGTACACCAAAATAAATAAGTTTTTTTTTTTTTTGCTTTTTCCTTCCTAATCAGGAGTTTGTCTGGTCGCGACGGTCATTTCGTTGAATGCCCCATTCAATTATTAACGATGTCCCGGCGTGTGCTCTCTGGTTTCGTTAATGCAATTTCGTCCTCTTGATTCAATCTTTTTAGATGGCTCGCGCTGGGCGAGAGGATGAGGGATGTACCCGATGCTTTTGTAAGGAACCGGATTTTTATGGGCTGAGTTGATTTAGCGACAGGGAATTTGACGAGAACTTGACCCCGACGATGGGTAACGAGGCAGTCCAAAATATTGGTCTAACTGATATCTCAGGACAACACTCGTAACTTTTATTTTATCAACTCCTTGTAGTGAGTGACCGCCTTTACCGCATCTTATTCTTTTTTTTGTACTGAAACATCCGGGTCCCTATTAGTGATTAGAAAGGAAGAGCAATAGCAACTTGGATTTTGCATGATGTGGCTGGAGGAGGAAGAGGAGGAGGAGGAGGAGGAGGGATGAATGAGGTTTTTTTCTTGTCCAGCTCAACTCACGGGGAACACTCCACCCTGCTGTCGGACCAACGCGTTTCCCACCAAAATTCATTCTCCACTTCCCCCCAGTTATTCCTTCTTTTTCCATATATTCCAAATTTGCTTTTTTGACTCGACATCACGTCCACTTGACAAGTGGCGCGAACGGTTGATGAAGAGAGGGGACAGCGATGTGTCTGTCTGGTGTCCGAGGAATCGTGAGAATGGATGATTGTGTCAAATTTTCGATTATGATGAGTGTGTTGGGGTCTTGGGGAAGGAAGAGGGGGGGGGAATAGATGATAGGAGGGGTGATATTCGTTTCTCGAGAACAGACTGAAGTGATCAACCTATTGGGGGGCTTAAGGTCTCCTAGGAGTCTCACCAGCGATATTGTAACGGTTAACGGACTGCTCGTGACGAAATGTAGCCGTGGAATTATGGGATTTGTGGATCATCGTCAGACCCGAGTTTTAGCTGATCTCCTATACGATAGTACTCACATTTTTAGAATACACAGGTCTAGTGAGGATCAGGGGATGCGGCAGTTGTTCATGTCGTGAGGGGACACACAAGTGAATAAGGGATAAGGTGAGCATCAGGTTCCCCCCTAACACTAAGTAATGAGAAAATATAAGCATGTGCTGTCAGTTTGTTGGGGTGAAACTTGCTTACGTAAATCGCATACACATGAAGGTGAATGTCCAGTATTGTCATTTACAATTCAATATTGTCATGACTTGTATTATTTTATTTGTGTTTAACACCTTTTGTGTATTCTGTTGTACTGACGTCATTCTGCGGGGATTGAGTGTTGAGACATTGCCGAACTGATTTGAATCAAACCTCGCGATTATCAATACAGTTTGCATTATATAAACAATTAAGATTACAGATTACAGAAATATCCGATCTAAAAATACGAAATTGTTCGTCCAATCACTGTTATCCATGTTCAGAAAATAATAGGTTTGGCTCAACCCAATAATACTATATTTTTTTATTAATTGACTGATGATCAAATAATGAAATGCATCATATCCATCGCTGTTTTAAAGCACCCAAGAGGGGGCCTATGGCGGGGGTCAAAAGACAAGTTGGAGACAGAAACGGATTTATTTTAAAAGGCTCTGGATTTGAGGCTCTGTCAGGTCATTCCACTCTAGGGAAATAGGAGTTAAAATATAATGCTGATGTACATTGAAGCTCGTTGACCAATCTAGTGTGGCCCCTTCTACTTCTGTTATCGGTTTATCACCTACAATTTCTAACCAAACAACCTATCCTCACAAAATTCATTTCGTGTGCGTTTTTTTTATGAGAGTGTCTCGTTAATACTATATGCTAAAAAATTCAGTTTCTATATTTTTATACTTTTTAAAGAAGAAAATGCGTTTTTAAGTTATACTAATAATTTTCAACATTTCAATGGTATTTCCCAAAAATGCGGACCCACTTTTTGCAAAAGAGCAAATTTAATTCCGATCTATACGACTCGACCTTCCAAACGCATATTTGGATCCGAAATAACACGATTTCCGCCTCGATTGTTGTTAATTCCATATCCATTGTCGCGCGATCTCCACACACACACACACACACATAAACCCTGACGGCTCTCGGGTTGCTCCAATCTGGATTGACACGTCTCTCCCTTTGTTCGGACACGTGCTGCCACCTACATGGAACGCCTCCTATACCGCACACACATTTCACGGTGGTTCGACACTCCCTACCCCCCTTCGTTCACAATCACTCATGCCCCCTCTGCATCACCCTCTTTTATAAAGGGTCACGTAAGCCGAAAATTGTGACAACAGGTATTTCGTCCAGGCTGTCGCGTTCCATCTACAACCCCCCTCGCCCTCCACGCTCCTACTCCTCATCACCCTTCACTCCTAGTTTTATATACCATGTGTTCACCATCCCCCCTTTCCATCACGCAGCATCCTCCGATTCAGCTCGGTCTCACACACCCCCTATACAGTACAAGCCCCTACATCTGCTCTGGTCCTGGACTGTCACTCAGGAGGGGTCAGGCGTCCACGTGTTTGGACGTCCTCCTGAGACTCGATCATCGAGTTCTTTTCTGTGGCAATTACCCAGAACCCAGGGATCGAAATTTTCGAGAGCCCGCGCCGGGAATCGAACCCGGGACTGTTTTCAACTGTCGCTGTCATTAATAAACTTTTACGATAATAACCATAAGATCTAGCTAAAATAGTCTTGAAATTCGGTTCCATAACGCAAATTCAATCCATGGAATAGTTAAAATTGGAACTTGTGATGTGGGATGGTGGAACTGAAGAGAGGGGTCTCAGCAGGGTCTCGCGCACTACCCACAATTCCCAGCTGACGCGCGTACGGATGCTGCGTATACGTCACGCGCATCATCTCGTTCATTAAATCCTGTCCTCCGATCGTCACGCCCCACATTCTATTTTGATTGGGAGGAGGAGGAGGATTGAAAAGCGCAGTGTCAAAGTGTCCCGCGCTTCGAGGGGCTGCTCAGTGCGGGGTGGTCACACTGTCTGTATTCTACGCTGTACAGAAAGCCGTCATAGAGGATAGTGTGACCAAGTATTTGTCGCCTGATTTGTCAAAAAAAAGTATTTTTTTTTTCAAAAATCGAAACATCTGTTTGAAATGCTACGACAAAGCTTACTCATATATTTTGGTCGCGCGCCATCTAGTGGACAACTCTGTAAAACAAACCCCGCTAAATCTTTGCTACGTCAGATATACAAAATAGGTGAACCACAAAATATAGACCCCTTCTATTATTTTTAATAAGTCAGCCAAAAATCATCCGATTATTATAATTAAGACAACTTGTATCCTCTTTCGATTTCCGAAACTCAAATTTCAATTTTCAAATTTCTCACTAGTAAAGTTTTCGTGAAGCTTCTAAACGATCACAGTTTACAGATGGAGCATCATCGGTCCGGTTGTTAAGAAGACATTTGGCTTCTTAATTTGTTGTTATGTCGCATTTTTATCTTATTTGAACGGCGTATGTCTTAATTATGCTCGTTTCATAATATTCGGACTATTTTTGGCTGACTTATTAAAAATAATAAAAGTGGTCCATAGTTCCAGGTTCACCTTGTATAGTGCAATACTATAGAAATACGAGAGAGGACCAAAATTTTTTTTAGTTGTTTTCGGCACAACAGATTGCCTGGTACTATCCAACTTGTATCCTGGTACTACACACGTACTATCCAAACCCAGATGTTCGTTTCCTTCAGCTCGTTTTATAATCCTCCAACGCTGCGTTGAGATTGAATTTGGTAGATGGACGGTGACCAGTTCAACAGTTCCCCTGGGACAGTCCAGTTCCATGTTTGCATTAGGTATGCAATTTACGCTTCCCTGGTCAAGTTCTTTTATGGCCTGCATAAATCTCCGTTCTTTTTTTCTATTCCCCCCAACAAGTTAATTGGCACGTGCCGGCGCAGCACGTGCCACCTTCAAATACAGTTTGCTCCAGTCGCCCCTACCAAGTTTCTGGAGCTGTTCTCCCGTCTCATCCCTTTTTGACAATTTCCCTATTTAGATGGTAGAACTGCTTGGACCATAACAAATTGTGATGACTGGCGAGGATAACTTGATCTGTGCTCTGAAAATTTCTATATTTAAATTGCTAATTTTTCGATTTTGTTGAGTGCTTTTGACCAATGCCCATTTTGTTGTCCAACAAGTTAAAATTAATCAAAATTGTTGTAGTTTGTTATATTAAAAGATTAAAATTTATTTTCAACTGGATTTAGTTGGATCAATTAGTTGGATCAATCTGATTCCTTTTCATTTAGTTTCGTTTGTGAAAAGGTAGGAAGACGTTGGGTGAATTTAAAATCTATGGGCCAAAATAATTTTCACAATAAATAACTACAAATAATTGAAAATGTCGTGGTAGTCTTGCCATTATCCGGTTCCTATCCTGCAGACTCTGTAAACTGCCGGTTCATATCACTAAACATAAGTGAGCATAGTTCACCTGATTAAGGTGTTAGTTTAAGTATGACAAACATTAACTTACAGTAGGAGTTCTCTGCTTTGCCTGGGTTTACAGGAACCACCAATGAAATAAAAAATTAATTGTTTAAATTTACCGGATATTTTACGTTTGAACGATGACACCCGATAAACGCAAAAGTTAAATGTGAAGTAACTAATTTTTCACGTGCGATATACTCTGTAATAACGTCACCAGGAGATACATTTTGGTCCTTCACATTTTATTCTCAAGATCAAATTACGTCATCTGCGCATGCGCACAAACCCAAATTCCACTCATTCTCTTTTGTGCGCATGCGCACATGACGTAATTTGGTGTTGAGAATCAAATTTGAATCACCAAAATGTATCTCCTGGTTGTCTCGTGAAATCGACGACGTCATTCTTTTGATGTGGAGACGCCATTTTATAAAGT
>JAQGBY010003437.1:0-19280 GCA_034698785.1 Mycogona germanica
TTTCTTTTTTAATGGCAATGCTTAAAACTTCAACGGCTGATATCTCGAGAAATACGCAACATCGAGATCTGAAATAACTTTTGCTCAACTACAAATTTTCAGAATTATCTACAGTTCAAATTTGATTCAATTTCGCTAAGCCGTTCGTAAGTAAACGCCCGAACAAACAGATTAAAGAAAAAAATTATGAAAGTGAGAATATTCAGGATTATAATATACATTTGTAGATTAAGGGTAACACATTGTCTGTCTGAAATAATTGGGCAACAGGAATAGATGATTGGTATTTTGGTGTGTCAGGGTTCGTATCCCGAATGAGTTTGTACCATTTCGTTCGGAAACGAGTGTACCGCGAATCGGTCATTTCACTTGGTCAGGTGAAAAGGTGTGACGCTGGGGTACTTTTTTTTCTTGTTTTTAAGTTTTTCCGGAGTCGATTAAATCGTAATTGACGTTTGGTTTTTGCGTTAGATTGTTTTAGACTCGTAGTAGTAGTCGTGACCAGTGGTCACCAGAATGGTCAATCCGGCGCCTGTCTAATCGGAGCAGAGATTTGCGCGCTTCACACAATTTGACCATTGACGCACGTGGGTGAGGGAGGGAGGGAGGGTCAGGTGTCGGGTGACCACTGTTGGGGGCTCAGGTGCGGCATCGGCTGCCCACTGCCAGAAGGTCAAACAGTTTTCAAATCGGCAAAACTCCTAACAATTTGTGAATTTTTGTGTGATCCAGTAAATTGTGTTCAACTGAACTACAGCGGGTCGCGCAATTAAAAATTGGAACACAACTTGTAAACGGGGATGGTTTAAGGGCCCAGGGCCCCTTAGATTGTTGGAAAGGGCGCGGATGAGGCCGGATTCCGCCGCCGTTGCTGTGCCCTGTCGCCCGTTTTGCACTTGGCGCCTGAAACTGGACTGTGGCGATCGTGTCCCGACCACTAATTGGGATTTTTGGGGGATGGAGTGGAGTGGGGTGGAGTGGGGTGGCAGGGGGATGGGGAGAAGAAGGCGTTGGCGCGGAGGCCGAGGTCGCGCACTAGTTGTCGCCTCCCGTTCGACACTGTTGAAAACAAGCGCTGACCACCCCGACCGGACCCTCCCTTGACCATTCCTCAGTGATGCCAGATTCGTTCGTTTCGCGTCAGTTTTGGTTTTCCTTTCAGAAGTTATTCTTCGGAGGCAAATAATGTTGTCGCCGAATAAAGGATAACTCTAGTCTGGAATCAATCCCTAGACCTTTTTTAATTTATTATTACACATTGTCAATGCAATGTTACATCGGCTACCAGAGCCAGTTAATAAATTATAAAGCATTTACATAAACAATGATAACGTAAAACAAAATATTAAAGCGTAAACTATATGAAAAAAGCCTTAAATAAATAGGATAAACTTATAATAAAGAATAAAAAATATTGTCGTTGTGTTCCCTCTTGATACAATCATAAAGTATAGAATTAAATTATATTTAACCACTCTGTACACTTACCCTACATGTCAATTCTTTTTTTTTAATACTCATTAAACTTATTCTGGCTTGTGCTATGCAATTGATACCTTATCATACCAACTATACCGACCTCCAATCAACTGAGCTACATAAATATTTTAAACATAAAATTTAAAATATATATCTATTTGATTATTTTATGTTTTTTTTATATTGTTATTTTATTTTATTTTTATATTGAAAATATTATTCCGGTGATAGTATGTGGTATGGTGTGCTTGGTTGGAACTGTTATCTGGTTTGCTTGGTTGTCTCTTGAAATCGACGACGTCATGCTTTTGATGTGAAGACTCCATTTTTTTAAGTTTGAAGCCAAAGGGAGATTATCCAGAATTTGGTAACGGTTATTTTAATATGAAATATTGAAAATCGAGATCTGAAATTCCGTCGATAGCGAATTGTGGTGGTGTAAGGTATGTAAGATTTCATTCAATTTAATTTTCCCGTTCGAGAGTTAGTCTCCGAACAGTAAAATCAGTTTCTTAGTTTTATAATATAGGATTACAGGATGACCCAATTGTGCTCATACATTTGAATAAGATTTTTTTTTGCAATTGAGCCGGCAGATGGCATCTCAATTTGGATTGGTAAACTAAATCGTATTATAACTTCTAGAAAAACCTCTTTTTTCTCAATTCAAAATGCAATCTTGTCTTGTCAAGATCGATATCGTTTGGAAATGTGACGCTTTCGTTTCGTTTTGTTTGGGGCCGACAGAGGGCAGCACAAGTTGGATCGGTCAACAGAACCGTATTATCATACTTCTAGTAAATGCTATTTTTTAATTCAAGAAGAAAAAACGACGTACGCAACGCTTGCTTCAGAATATTCTACAATTTATGACTAATCACACTTTGCGAGTACGTGTGAGAAGTTCCCGGAAGAAATTGTTCTGTTAATTGTGATTGAAATTATTCAATTATGTTTAATGGTATCTCAAACTGGTTAAGATATTTATGTTCCTGTACCAGTAGATCTACATTTTCTGAGGTGCGGCGATTGAGGTGCGAAATGTAAAAAATAGAAATATTATTTAATTGGTTATGTTGGCCGAGTTCTACAGTTCCTCTTTGTTTGAGCTCAGTCTGCGTCACTTTTGACTCGTTACAGGTGTGTAGAGTTGGTCACACACCGAGCAGGAATAGGATTTCTTTCCATCGTGGTTTTAACAGTTTGTCGTTAAAATCGTCCGATACAAAATTCTGTTCACTTTCGTGCTCGCTTTTGGAGAAGGTCTTTCATGTGGTTTTCTTGTCCAGCGAGCGAATGAAAAAACAAGTGGTTTGAAGACAACTTTTTGACGTTTGAGTGTTTTTTAAGCCACCACCGACTCTTGTGACGGCTCTTTTTTTTGTTTTGGTGTCGCTAACGGATTTTAAATTATCAAGCCTTCGGGGTAAGTACATGCTCCAAGTTGGTATTCGGTTTAGCGCGAATTATTCACGTTTGTGGGTGCGTTCAGCTTTTCAGTTTGTTGTTTGGTGGCGCTTGTCCTTAACGCAGCTCAGGTTGCGATCCCCGTGATTGTTTTTTCCTAAGTAGTCGGCGGAACGAACGTTGCTGTATGGATTTAGGTGACGTCGAGTATTTATTTGTCGATTACTGGCAGTCGAATGACTTACTAATAATATTATTCGAAATTTGATTTCTCAAAAATCGACGACGTCTTTAGAACAAATGTGCGGATGCACGAAATTAAGGGAAAGTTCAAAAGGTGGCGCCGCAAGTCTTAAAGCCCTCAAGCGTTGGCTTATCAGCAAGCTTAACTGAAATGTAAAACGCGACCAGGTACGACCAGTTTCGAGATTGTAAATGCAAATTTTAAGCTATAGACCCGCTTCTTTGAAACATTTCAAATTTCTTTTGAATTGGCCCGCGTTGGATTGTTTACTTTCAAGGATGCCGTTCGATGTTGGATATTGCGATTCACGAAATGGGAAAGCTGAACGCGCCCCATTCGAAATATAGATGTGGAACTTCAATGAAAACGAGGTGGCATTTTTATTGTCGCTCGAACCACGGGATATGACGTGCGTGGTTTCAGAAAAGGGCGGACCCTCTTTAAGGCTCGTACACAGATTTTGGCGAGTGGCGATCGCATTGGCTTCCGAGTAGCCTCCTGTGACCCCGGAGAAATGTACCTATTGTGAAGGGAGCCTCGCTTTGGGATCAGTTTACTGAGCGCGCTCACTAATGTGCCATTTAGACCTGAGGATCTTGGTCGCATGAGTGCGGAGTTTTTCGGGGTCCGGGAGATGGGAACGTGATCCCATTCCGTGCGACCAATGCTCAAACGATCTTTTGCATTCTCATTCATGTATGAGGATCTGGTTTTTTTTTGGGTGACATGGATCCCGCAACACCCCAACGCCGAAATAACGTTGATGTTGAGCGCGCTACTCGGCTCTGGGAGCGCTACTGTGGCGCTTTCTCGTCGTGCCATTGCCGCTCATGTTGCTGCACGCTCAGGTGTTTGCGCTTTATTTCGTTCAGTGAAAATGGATCCCATGCGAGGCTTCCTTCAGAATAGGAAATTTTCTATTCGTGATGGGAGCGAAAAATCGCTTGGGAGCCGCTCCTCGAGTATGCGATGTTTCGGTGTATACTGGAATACAGAGTTGTTTTTCGCTCCCATGCGACCAAGATCCTCCGGTCTAAATGACGCTTAAGGTCTCCGCTCTGCTCTCCATCAGCGCCAATCTCACAACAAGAATAGCGCTCATTTTTCATTTCTTCGCGCCTCTACTTAAAATCCTTTCATTAAATTTGCGTGCAGCCGCGCCATCTATTGAGCAAATAATACAACGGCGTGTGAATGGAACACTGCATCACTCCGTGTAAGTGTAAACCGAAAAGATCATAGAAACGTTGGTTACAAAAGAGCGGGAGCACCTCAGCTCTCCCGCAACCGAAGATCGGCTCCTTAGAAGCCGATCTTTTTCGGTGTAAATCGCGCTTAAGAGGGATCTTAAAAGGGAATGTAACAATAAATTTGATGAAAGCGACGGTCGCAAAACCTTTCAGTTGGTCGTGGCTTTTGCTATAAAGAGCGGGGTCGCACTTTTCCATTGTTTTATTTGTGCACTTGTGATCTCTTCGTCCAACGCTGACAGGTTGACAGTTTGCACGTAAGTACATTCTTCCATGTTTGCCTAAATCCTCCTCAGACCTTCGCCTACTCACTCCGATGTCTATTCTCTAATCTCCCGCTTATGTGCTTAAGCCGGTGTCGTGATCATGGGTTCAATTCCTGGCCGAGAAAACTCTGGAATTTTTCGAGGGGGATAAATTCCTAACCGTGTGTCTTCCTCCATAATGAGAGGTGAGGTGCTGGTGCTGACGTCACCGACGCGGACGAGAGTCACCGACGTCACATCTATAAAGACAATAAACAAACGTTTATTTAAATGCCTGATAGTAAGGCAATGTAATTCATCAGTTGCCTTACTATCAGGCATTTAAATAAACGTTTGTTTATTGTCTTTATCTCGATATTCATCTCGGCGTGCTCCTGCACTTTTAAATATGTCACATCTATGGCGAAGAGATGGTCTCTAAAGAGGTCTCAGTGGTGGCCTCTGGGTTAAGTGTGTTGCTGCTGCCCCGTGTTTTGCCAGTCAGACTCGCTTGACGGTGTGCTCTCGATCCGGAAGTGGTTGGGCCTCAGGAGGGCGGTGGTTCCGATCGCTCTCGGACATGAAGAGGGTTTCGACGCGTCAAGCCTCTTCTGACAGCACTTTCGATGACAGGCGCCAGACACGATGCACTCGCCATATTGTAGCGCGGTGAAATCAAACACATGTTATTAATAAATTCTCGATCAAAATCGCATGTGGCCGAAAAACGATCAAATAAAAATGCTAGAAAATAGAAATGTTTTTCAAAATTCGGGTGTTGAGGAGTGGCAGCTGGTCAAACGACGGGACAGTCCGGCACTTACACACAATCGAGTCTGTAGCCACCGGAATGACCATCACGAAAATTTATACCAGGGTCTACATTTTGGTCTTTCAAATCTGATTCTCAAAATCAAATTACGTCATATGCGCATGCGCACATAACAATGTCTGGAATTGGGAATTGTGCGCATGCGCAGATGACGTAATTTGAAAGAAAATGTACCTCCAGGACCCTAAAAATTATTTGATTCTTTTGACTGATTATTTCTAGCATACGTTTTATTGATTATTAATTAAACTTAAATTTTTAAATTTCATTTCCTTTCTTTCACCTTACATTCTCGATCAGTTCGATATTTTTCGACTTTATAAAATGTCAAAATTGGACTAATTTGATGTCCCGCATTTTTCATTGAAAGAAACATTTTTGTAGCGATTTGGGGAATTGCAACATTTCCTAGTCGTAAATAGATTTTGGTTAAAAGCTTATTTCTTTGATGCCGCTATCGCACGATGGCCGACTTCCGAGATATTTCGGGGATAATGGGGTTGCGCCGCCTTTTGTGAGATCACACATCTTCCGGGAACATTTCTAGGGAAATGCGGGCAAAAGGGGAACACGGAAGGGGAAGAGTGTTGTGGGGGGTGTAAGGGGGAGGGAACAATATGTGTGACGCACACGCCTGGGGAGTCCCGGGATCCGAGCCAGCTTCTTCGACCAATGGATGAGTTCCATCCTCCCCCGCACTGAGCGGAGCGCTCCCGACGTAGCTACCAAATTCGGGGCACTTTTCGTCGGGATGGGACCAAACAGGCTCCTCATCCAGGGCTCCTCATCCAGGGCTCAATAAATACAGGATGTCAAGTAGTTTCAGATATCTTTCTCAACTAAATGATATTTTAATAAAATCCTGATTTTTTTTAAATGTTGATAAATTGGTGAGTTGCAAATCTATTCTTGGAGAGTGGCATTTGACCGAACAATTTGGATGTTATTAAATTACAGTTGGGGAAAAACCTGAACCAGGAAGGACCGAAAATTCGTCGCAGGACTGTGACTGTTGGGTTAAATCTAGCCTTTTTTAAATCTTCATTGCACCAAAACTTACATTTAGAATGTGCGTCATTTCTTGAAATTTGTTCAGGCGACTGTGCAATTTTGAATGGCTGGGCGGGGAGTGATATTTCATCTTTGCCCAGGGCGACGACCAATCCGATGACTACCCCTCCCGACGTTTACATTCGGAGCGATGAGAGAGATCTGGCGCTGGGAAATTATATCGATTTGTTTGGGTCGACGTACTGAAGGCTCGCTTCCCCCTCCTTCCCTTTTGTCAGAAGCCACCAGCGCTCCACCACCACCGCCGCCGCCGCCAAGAAGTAGGACAACGCCCAACGACAATGCGAAATAAAAAAAGCAATTCCCCCACCCCTAATATCAACCCCCCCCCCTGGCTGGGATGCCCGGGCAGCAGCAGCCTCGTTACATCATCGTCAACGTCACCAGCCAGGCGACGACGACGACTTGGCCTCGCGCACTTTTTTCCCCGTCCTTCCTTCCTTCCTTTTGTTGTCGTCACTGGCGCTTTCGACGCCAGATGGCGCTGGGTGTCATCTGGACGCCATATTTGATTCCGTACTGGCGTGTGTTGTTGCATTCAGATCGTGTTTCTGTCGCAATGGGCGGGGGCGTTGCTATTTCCGAAAAGGGGGAAATTTACATTTTCTGGGGAATTGAATGCGCACGATCGAACTGCAATTGATTTAAATATATATTCCTTTCTGAAATAGAGTTGAAAAGCGAAAGGAGAATGTGCGGAGGCTTGCAGTCTGATCCCTTGTAGGTTGACAATCACTGGTTGTTAATGCTATTTTCAGTTGATTAAAATGTTTAAGGAGGTTCACCGGTCATGGAACATCTTAACCTCCCCCCTCCCAGGTAGGCGACTTGGAAATTTTGCCTAACCTAGGCTGCCTAGGAAAGGGATCTTTAACGTCCTGATATCGCATCATGATTTTACTTCTATTCCGAAAGAAGGCCCGCATAACAAGACCGGTGGTTGCTGCCCCTGGTTTAGACAGATGTTGGCAATCATTGCTAGCACGGATTTGTTGAAGATATTACTCAGCCAAAACACAATTGCCTTTTCTTGTTTCTTCTAGTTTCGTGGTTGCGTAAGCTAAGTGGAATACATTTCGTACTATGCAATTCAATTTCCATGTCTGTAAATTGTCATCAAGTTCCAGTTTCGAATTCCAGTTGTCTCAGTGATTACAGCGACATCTATTTTTTTCCAGCTCTTAGCCAGAAAACGGGGGCGGTGGGATAAGAGTGGAGATGATGAGAAGGAGGATGGGGAAGGGATATCTTTGATGCGTGGAAGTGTCGCGAGAATTACCACCCTGCCCTACAATTTAAAATACCCCCTTCCACCCCAACCCCAACCCCTAGACGTAACCTCGTTTTTCTGTTTATCCATATGTGGAGTCTTCCGGTTTGGACTCCAGTCGATATCTGCAGCTGAAAGCGACTTGATGACGTTGATGATAATTCGATTGCGTTCAATCGATACAGAGGGCGATGATAATGGGGGTGGTGGTGGTGGGTGGGGGTATTTGGACAACTGGAGATGGGAGGGAGTAAATTGAAAGTGGATCATGGAGTGAAGTTGGAATCTGAATGGCGAAGAGGGAATGAGCAGTGATCACTGGGCTTATTTTCATCTCTGCGGATGATGGGACGTGCGGGTGTTGCGCCATCTATTTGGACCAGAACCTCGATAGTAATGCATTCGAGAATTCTGTGATCGAATCCCAGTTTGGACGTTTCACTCTCTCTTGCTTTGCGATCTCTCAAACTGCGTAATGAGTGCCATGAAATTTAGTCTACATTTAGCGCCGCATTATCAAAGGTCAGCGCAACTTGTTTCAGATCTTTATGTTGTTGCGTTCATAAGGTATTAATTTAATAAACATAAATATCACATGGTCTACAGACGTCGTGAAATTAAAATGTGCTGCACTGTATCCAGTGTAAAGATCATCGCAACTTATTTGAGGTTATTATGTTGTTGCGTTCAAGAGACCTGAATTTAATAGGCAGAAATAGCACTTGAATCTATGAACTCCGAGGCTAGTTACGATTGCGAGCATAGGATGGAGAATGATTGAGGTTGTAGTTGAGGTAATGGAAGAGTGTGTAATGACGCCACAAAAGCGAAGATGATCGCCCTGGACTGTTGCCCAGGCCGCGCTATTGGCCCCATAAAGAGTCGCACATGGTGGGAAAGAGAAACTCGGGATCACCAAATGAGGTCAACGCCGAAATTGGGTGAATTAACGCGGCGCGGTCCAAGTGTGTCATTTATCACCTACAGAGGGCGCCACATCGAAGAACCACTCATGCGGACTTGAACGATCCTAGCGGAAATAAATCCCGTTTCGCTACAGCCTCCATTTGCCAGGGAAATAGGCCACCAAAACCTCACTCATCTTTTTCTTATCGAGTTTCGTGTCGGAGTTGGAACCGGGAAAAAGAAAATCCTCTCCCGTTCCCGTAATTTGTTTTCGGACTGGATGTATTATTCCTTTCCTTTTTTCTTTTCTTTTGGATCACCCGACACAAATACACACGGAATTATTTTTCTCGCTAGCAATTGGTGAAACGTCGTGCAACGGAAGTTGTTCGATGCAGTCGAGGAAACGTTTGAAGCGACGCGCAGCGGGAGTCGACGTCACTAACAAAATGGTTATGGCTGTCTGGAAAAAGTTCCATCTTGATCCTGAGTTTCTTTTAGATCAAGTTTATTGAAGATAAATGTGTTTCGTCACTAGTTTGACTGTGCATGATCAAACCTAACTAGGAATGCAATTTCGAGATCTAATTAGATAGTCGAAATCGTCTGAACCAGAACCCGGAAACCAACTCATGAATCGAATCACTCTAGAATTCGAATGATCTAATATTGAGTTTGTGGTTTAAAGATGGCGCCCGTAACCTAAATGAGTTAAACCATTTATATCCTATTCTCGTCTCCTTTTCTTGAGACTTTGTATCAGCTTTTGTATCAGTTGTTCAGCTGTTGACCGAAAGTGAACGACTTCGGTAAGTGGTTATCGAAATGTGATTAAGTATCTGTTCCCCGTTTCCGGTGTCGCGTGGTCGGAAGATTGGGCACGTAGGAAAATGCAAACGTGCAGATCTGCATCTCAACCAACCCCCGAGCTCGGTGATTTCTGTGTTAATTTGCATTTATTTGTGCGACGTGGTTTTGGACCTTTTAACAGTGAAAAGGTTCGTGAAAGTTTTACGGAATCAAATGTTAAATCTAAGTTTAGTCCGCGTCTTTCTATTGAGTCAGGACTGACAGAATTCCCAGACACCTGGCGGGAAAAAATTGAAACGCACATTTAGTGCGTTTCAATTTTTTCTGTTGTGAGAAAGAAGTTTTTTTTTTGCTGCAGAGTGTTATATCCTAATAACTAGGAGGTTACCCGGCTTTGCCTGGGTTTACAGTAACCACCAAGAAAATAAAAATTACATTTTGAAAAATTCAAATTTGCACGTGCTTTAATAACGTCATGCAGTGGTGCCTTAACTTTTTATATTTAAAAATTTGGTTTTTCAAAATCATTTTTTAAATTTCTATTTCATTATTTTATGTTTTTTATATTTTATTTTATTTTTATTAAAAATATTACTCCGGTAATAACATGTGATATGGTGCGCTTGGTTGGAACTGTTATCTGGTTTGCTTGGAACTGTTATCAGGTTTGCTTGGTTGTCTCGTGAAATTGACGACGTCATGCTTTTTGATGTGGAGACGCCATTTTTTAAGTTAGAAGCGAAAGGGAGATTATACAAGATTTTGTGTAACGGTTGTTTTATTATGTAATATTGAAAATTGAGATCTGAAATTCCGTCGCTAGCGAATTATGGTGGTGTACTAACGGTATGTTGATTATTTTGCCATTTCATTGAGCCGTTCGAGAGTTAGTCTCCGAACAGGAAAATCCAATCCTTAATTTTATAATATAGGATTATACTGGCCAGGTATATTAATCAAAGCATGCTTGAGCAGGGTGCGTTTATACATTGGAATGAAATTGGTGAGTTCGTGCTGGGACAAGTACTGCTAGTTCTCGAATATTTAATTCGCCTATCTTAAATTGCACGAGAATTTTAAACATGTTCTGGAGAGTGAGGTGCGTTAAACTTTCAATACCATTCGACCACGCGATCTGAATTAGTTAAAAGCGCGCGCCATCTGGAAGGCCCATTGTGCCCCAATCTCCAGCACAATTCGGGTTTCCACCGCCAGGCGTCTCTGCGTTCGTTGCCATCAGGCATTGCGCGATGCCGGTCTCCCATCGATCCAAAATGGGCGCCGCGCACACGTCACCGGCGCTGGACCAACTGCTTTTATCGAATTACGTTAGGTTTGGAAATGCGTGTGGCGCGACCGCTTGGGGACGCGCTTTTGTCGTTTTCCTGGTAATTCTGATTGGCATCTGGCAATACTTGTGCGCTGGTCGGTCGCAATTAAATTTGGCCCAACATGTTGACAATCGTCCCACGTGGATGGAATCTCCTATCCGTCCTACGTTTGAACACTAGATGGCGCTCAGGTATTGCACAGTTTCAGGTAAAGAAGGTGGAAGTCCTTGTCTTTGTCTTGACGCGCGCTTTGATGCCATATCCTGAGACCACCACCGAAAACGCTGGTTTCATTCATCGCTCACTAGATGGCGTCTGAATTACAATTACAATATGTAGCCACAAGCAACCCCGGATGAATGACTCTTTCGACAGTATAACTGTTGAGTGCCTCGACTAGCAATTGTTCCATTATCCTTCCTCGGTCCTCCTTCATCCCTCCAACCCACCGATTTGTCCCCGGAGCACCGCATTCAGTGATTAATCTTTCTAATTGCAGCAATCTCTGGAAGCAAATCGAGCGCGTTGGATTTCGCAGCGGGTGCGTAGAACACTTCAGGTTTACTTTCCTAATGGTGGAAGTGAGGGGTGTGTTTTTCCCTCCTCCCCCCGATGGAACACGAACCACCGATCCCTCAGTTCAGTTTTTCTCTGTTCCCTTATCTTTTTTCTCACGCGTCGACGAGCGTGAGTGTTGACAACACCCCAGTTGTGATTGAAATTGCAGACGCACGAATTTCTGCATTCGTCGCTGCCCCAAATGCGTGTTGGGGGATGGGTGGGGGAGGTGGTGGGTGGTTCCTGATGAAAGATCAGTCGAGTGCCTTCCGACCCCTCCTCCGACAGGCCCCCCTTTTCTTACCGTCATGGCCAGGTCTCTAACAGTTTATTTATTTCTTGCCCGTCGCCACGGTTAAATTTAGAAAAAAGGATTCGCAAACGAAGGTCTGTTTTATTTTTCCGTCGTATCATTCGCGGACGTTAGGCCGAAAATAAGCAACCGGTGCATTGTGTGATTGCCTGGTCTCACGGGGCGGCGGCAACATAGTCGCCCGCACCTGTCTGATCCGATCTTCTCACTCCGCTACGTCGGTTCGAGACCTCTTTTACAGTAATCTTAACGTCTGTGACCTCATCTCACTCTCCTCTCAGTCTCACCCAAACAACAACCTCATACAAACTTTGGCGTCACCCGGATTCGCTGTTGTTTTTGGTTAAAATAATTCATATCTTATGAACGCAACAATATAAAAGCCTGAAATGAGTTGGACTCACCATTCATCCTGATAGTGCATTTTGGTCTTTCAAATTTGATTCTCGACATCAAATGACGTCATCTGCGCATGCGCAAAATCCACAATTCCACTCAATCGATGGTTTTGTGGGAAAAGTTCATGCTCGTCATGAATTTGACTGAAATATCAAGATGAGAAATTAATTATATTAGAAGAGTTGTTTATTTTTTGTTTCCAATCAACTGTAGTCAACCGCACTACAGGCATTACGTCATGGTGCTTAGGCACTATGCGAGGGGCACAACCAGCACAATCGAAATTTTCTAGAGCCCGCGCCGGGAATCGAACCCGGGACCGCTGAGCCACAGTCAGTCGCTAAACCAACTGGGATACGACGAGTCGTAGTTATCGCCAACTGTTCCATCCATTTTCGTCCGACTTTACCCGGGCACAACCCCCATTTTTACTTAATTGAGAAGTTAATTTTGATTTTAAGAATGACCAAAATGCACCTCCAGTACCAATTTCATGTATCTGCGTTAAGCGTAATTTAAATCGGAGGATTTTGGTCGCTTGCGAGGCGATCTTCTCCTGTCGCGTCAACTACTCGAAATGACGCTTTACACAGTTAGAATGATATAAAAGGATAGCCAGGAAATGTCGAACTAGTTTTTTAGAATTAAAATGTCCTAGGGGGGAAGATTGAGAGCCCCTCATTTTTTTGTTCAGTGCAGTCTATCAATTTCCATGAAGCTTTTACGAGTGACCATATCTCGGCACAGCTGTTCGTATTTGCTTTGTTCTTCCCACGAATTTCATCTGCCTTAATTGGACCGGGATTTTTTTTAGTCTCTAGTACATTTTGGGGGCGAACCGACAACCTCCTTCTCTCCGTATCGCGAGCTTCTGTCCAATCTGTAACCAATAGATCTCTTTCTCCGCTCCGCGCGTTCCGCGATCCGAGCGCTGCCTAGCGGGACTTCTCGCTCGCACTCTTCACTCCTTCTGCTCCCGGGCCTGAAGCAATGACGTCGACTGGATCCGCGTTTTTGACGCTAACCCCATGCGGCGTTGTTACGTCGTCATCGTCCGGAGGCCCTCCCTCGGTCCCCGACCCGGGAACTCGGATCCGAGCGCTATCGACAGCTCCCAAGCGTTCAGCTCTACTCCCGACCGCTCCCTCCGTGAGCGCTCGCTGCTGGATCGACGGGATCGACAGGAAGTTGCGTCTCTAGTGTCGAGTGCGCGTTGGACGGAGCTGCATCTGGATTCGGACGTCTGCCGAAAACCACCAAATCTGTAATTCAAGAAAGACTTATTATTTTTTTTTTTTTTTTTGGTTTCATCAATCGCGATCTTGACAGATTCGATCCAATTGGAATTTCTTCTACTGTATCGAGTGTTCCACTTTGTGTGACGACCAAGTTTTTTCTTCTTCTGGCTCAAACTTGGTTCGTTCCAAAAGTTCTAGCAAAAATGTCTGGAGGTATGTGACCCCATGTTTGCGAGATAGGCGGATCCACATTTATGTTCGGTCAAAATTGTTGAACCTGATGTGCAATTTATTTCCGGAATTTGTAACCTGATGTGCAATTTATTTTTGAGATACTAACGGGGTTGCGAACTTCAGAGGTGATCACATTTTGTTGCCCACATTTCGGCTTATTTTTATCAGCAGCAACGTTTGATGATGAAATTGTCAATTTCCGGAAATCCGGTTTTTTAAATATAGTTTCTCAAATTCTGTTTTTTAATATCTGTGTTGTCATTCAAATAACCTTAAAGTCCTGCAAGGAAATTCACCATTTTCACATTTTGTATTTCGTTCTTGAATCTTGAAAATTTGATTCCAATTGCGTTTTCAGAGATTTTTATTGGATTATACTTTTTCATTGAGTTTAGTGAAAGGTCAATTTCCCGCGTTTTTTTCCGATGACAGTGTGACCAGGCACGGAGCTTTTGTGATCGAACCGATCGGATCTTCCATCACCATCCTCTCCCAGTTTTCTGACACTTATCCGGGGAACATCATGGCTCTTCCGCTTTCGAGAACGAGATTGAGCGAACTCTACACGTGATTGGTCGCCGACTAAAGGGGGCGTGGCCGAGTGGACAATCGCTAAGAGCTGATTGGTCCACGGAGCGCGTGCGGGACGATTTGAATTGACGTTGTTTCCCCAAGTGGTCGCGTTAGCTCCGTTTCGTGTCCCGAATCACCGAGCTTTGAGGGAAGTTTTTTCTTTAAACTTGTTTGTGGCGGATTTTGATTAATCTACTGCGGTGGTTTTGGCGAGATCGTAAATTTTTTGGAAATCGCGTCATGATTCCATTCGCGACTTGTATGACTTTCGTTGCGCCTCGACATCGGAACGACGTCTGGATCGTTATCCCTGGACGTCAACTCTTGCAGGTGAGCCATGCGAGCACTCATTTTAATCTAGTTTCGGAGTTGTTTTTCTTATCTCCTCTGGATTTAATATTGTCCAACGATATCGTACAAGACATGTTGGTGATTCTCTCGAAATATAGATAAAATAGTTGCTGTTTCAATCAAATATCGAATACTTAATCAGTGGATAAAATCAAATTGGTACTTCCTGATTGTTCTTCGATAACTCACCAACGGCATAACACAGCGTTATGAAATTTACATTGAATTTTGGACATTTTTTTCCATTTAACTTTAAAGTTTTTGCAGACAACTGCCGCCAATTTTACTTATTTCAGTTATCAGATAGCTCACGAACGGCGCAACGTAGCGTTATGAAATTTACACTGGATGTAACAGTGCCACAAATTTTGCTTTTTGAACGCAACTTATTTTAGATGTTTGTGTTGTTGCGTTCATTATATGTGAAAACGAATGGTTGAATGGTTGTGGTTGTGGGTTCGATTCCCGAAAATCCGTGTAGCGGTTAACCAAATCAGCAAACTTAGTTAATAATTTTTGTTTATTTGAGCAACATTTGAGATATATTCGCGCATTGTAAAATGAATTAAATTTCGCCAGGTGTGTTATAGTGTGCGATCAATTTTGTGCTCGTTCGTGAACGCGCCCCATTTGCGTGGGACACCACATATGACCGTTTCGATTGTTTGGGTCGTTGACTTGACCACAGTGGACACACACACGCACGCAGCACGTTCGCACGTGCGCTCGCTCTGTCCATATCAGGTTAGGTCACGCGATATCGATGTTGCGATGGACGACTAATGGCAATGACCATCGTCCGACCTCCACCACCACCACCACTATTTCTGCACCTGGACTCTTTTGTCCATTGGAGAAGGGCGGGTTGGCCTCCACTAGCCCCGGATGTTCACTCAACATTCACTCGTCGCATTTAAAAAAAATGAAATGCCATGTATCGTTGAATAACAAATTTGTCTCCAGGACACAAATGTTCCCCATTCACCACCATCTGCGCATAAATATATCCGTTTTGGTCGATTCCATCCGATGGCTGTCGGCACACCTGTTCACGATATGCCGCCGTGTCATTACCGATGCACCAATAACCTAATTGGCAAATGTTACGAACGCTCCAAACACCTGCACAAATATGTAAATGTGACGACGAGGGATCAGCGACGTGGATAGACTGCTACCGGCGACGGTCAGCCCCTGGATACGTGTCTAGTGGAGCACTGCCACTTCTCCAGTTTTCCCCCAGTTTTATTCGGCCTATTAGCCGCACTATGAGTTGCCGAACCACCCGACCACCAACTCTGCACGCTATTTGTACAGGGTGTTTCTCGTGTGTAACTCCAACGAGGCGTCAATCTAAAATAGGGGGGTGCTGCGGGTGACGTCAGGGATCCACCTCCCCCTTCCCTCTTCTGATTTATTGTCGTAGGTGTAAGGTCGTATCTGTAGTTGCCCGGAAGTCCTTGCCTAGTGTTGGTGACTCGCTGTTTCGGCGACCTCCTTCATAGAGAGCGCTGATTTGTGTTGACTCGCCTCAAAAGGAAACTGTCTTTGTGTGTGTGTGTGTGTGTGTGTGTGTGTGTATGTGTATGGAGCCGTCTTGCCCAATCTCTGTCATTAATTTGAAGCTCGGCCCTGCTGCCCTACTTGGACCATTCATTGGCGCTGGCCGACACTTAATTATCGGTTGTGCGACCACATTCTGCTATAATGGTGGACTCAATCTCGTTTTCGTCAGAGGGATTAACCACCACCACCACCACCACCAGTTCACTTCCACCCTCCACTCCCCAAAATGACATCATTAAAACTATTTCACTTGTCCATCAACATTTGCGTTAAATTAAGCTGTTCATACATATTGCATTTTGCGAGTCGTTCTACGTGAAGCGAATGTGTTGCGCTGCTCGAGCAAACATGGAGGCTGTTTGGCTTCAATTCGCCGGAAGTGGCGTTGGAGATGGAAAGACCGCATGACGTCATTTTGGAGCGTCACCTCCGCGAATTTGGGGGACATTACATTTGTGTGGTTTACAAATCTTAACAAAAATATTCACTTTGCAGTTATGAAGAATACTGCACTGTACTGTACTACACTGCACTTTACTGTGCTGCACCGTAATGCACTGAACTACACTGCACTGCACTGTGCTGCGCCGTATTGCACTGTGCTGCGCCGTATTGCACTGTGCTGCGCCGTACTGCAATTTACTGTGCTGCGCTGTACTGCACTGTGCTGCGCTGTACTGCACTGTACTACACTATACTGTGCTGCGCTGTACTGCACTGTACGGTACTGCACTGCACTGTATTGTTCTTCACCGCACTGTACTGTACTGCGCTTTACTATATTTCACTGCACTGCACTGTAACATAGTCGGGAGCATTAGCACTATTCGAGGGTGTCACATTTTCACCTGGTTACCCTAGGTTCGAGCTAAAAAGAGAGCTTGCACCGGGAATCGTATCCAGGTTATGATGCGGGGCGCATACATATATATAATTTTGACATTTTTGCTGAGACAACTTTCTGGAGGTCTGTTTACAAATTATTCGGAATTTAAAAAACTAGCAGGCCACTTGAAATAGAGGGGTCTGTCATCGGCACACTCTGCGTACTTCATATTAGAATGAGCAGCTGTTGAGCATCTCTTATCGGTGATGACTTCATGAACGCGAGCCAACGTTCGAGAGTTTCGTTAGTCCTTGGAGAGAAATACTTGGAAATATCTAAGCAGAAATCTGTAGACTCTCTCTTCAAGGTGGTGGTAGTGGTGGTGGTGGTGACATGTTATTGGCAATTCATCCGGGGCATTGCCGCCAATGACCCCTATCCATCGTTGCTCGCCCTTCTTTGCATTGCACTTCAGCGAACTTGTAACGAGCTATTACTGCGATCAGTTGCTGCTGACGAGACTGGTGGCGCCACCTTCTGTGGTGGGAAAAGCAGTTCCCGGAATTCAATTTAGGAACGAATCACACTTGTTTTTTTAATACGAAATATCTGTTTAGAAATGACATAATCAGTGTGAACACTGGTCTGATGAAACTGTAAATATTTCGGAAAATACTTAAACATTGTAAAAGTACGGAAATGATGTTTTTGCGTTTTCATTATTCTTGTAACGAGCTATTACTACATTACGCTATCAACTATATTTTTAAATCGCTTATCTGAACGATTTTTTTATCTCAGAATTTTACGAAGATGATTATTTTATTGTGATTTATTTGGAATCTATCATTTTCAATTTTAATCTCAAAATAATGTGCCGTTTAAGCAGAGATCTGAGGAGGGTTGCACATAAACTGTTTACTAAATTATCAATTTTTTAGGCCTCGATGAATGTGTAATAGCTAACGCGCCCCAGCATTTCCATGTGTTGGACCACCACCAACTACATCACTGGCGCTGCCAACACGATTTCCCATAATGCGGTGGTTTTGGTGGTCGCGTGCGTGTTCCAGGCGACAGAGCTTCTCCTGAGAGAGGGAATACATTATGTACCTGGATAAACAGGTGAAATTACGGCAACGCTGTTGTTATTCTTGTGTGTTCCGTTGAGCGTGATGGTCTGGGGGCGGGGTCGGGGTCGGGGGTCGGGGTGCTGGAGGGAGCGGAAGCGCCACCTACAATCGCTCGCACGTTTTCTCAGCACGTGAGTCCGTGGTTGAGGGATCGAAGGGCGACAGAGAGAGAGAGGGCGCCTCGTGGGCTTGTTGTCGTTTAATTAGTGGATTAATGAAGCGAGATTTCGGATCCATTCAGGCGTTCCGTACAAGGAAGTACGCGCGTCTAGATAGATTGTCGCGTTCGCGTTCAAATTCTATACACTAAAAGTGTGAGTTCGTCGGTTCGATACCTCCTTTCCTCCTCGCTCTATCTGTAGCGTCAGTTCTCTCACCGATCTACTTGATGCGACTACTTGATGCTCGTATTCCCAAGGAAGAAGGGGGAATGGATGAGGACCCTAGGTTAGGCAAGGCTAGGCAAGTTAGATAAATTAAATAAGTTATATTTAACATTTGTAGCAGGAAATAAATCCACTTCCCATATTTGACGCTTATTTGAATTGACTTTTCCGGGGCGTGATAGCGGCCCATAAAAGGCTCGTGTAGGATTTTTTTTTCTCGATCGAAATATTCTAGAGGTCTTCGTCGAGAATTGAACCCATGATCGCGGCACCTCGCCACCCTTTGCCATCCTTTTTTCCTTGTCGTCGTCTTTCGACTCTCCAATCTTAGGCGAGGGATTGGCCCCACCCATCTCATCACTCATCAGCCACCTCGACGCTTTTCATTACAGCGTCAGTCACCAACCCCAACTAACCGAGCGAAATGACATATTTGGCAAAGAGATGGATTTTTCTACTCTTTCCTCTGAAGTTTTCCTCGCGACTTGACAGCGCAGTGGGTGGATCAGCTGTCTGCTCTTTTGCTGGCGCGAATATCGTAATTAGCCCGAATCATTTCCATCTCAGTGATTTGCTATTCGGTGGTAAAGTAGGTCTTAATCGAAGACCCATTATGCAAAGACAGTCCCTCCCAATTTCACAATTTAAAAAAGCTGGAAATCGAACCCGGAACACCGTCGAGTTGTGGCGAAACTCCACTGTAGCCACTCATGTTGCTGCCCCGGTTGTAAGGCAATCGCGCAATGCGCGTCAGACTCTGTTTCTTGGCGCAAGATGAAAGTACAAGAAGGGTGCCCGGCTTTGCCTGGGTTTACAGTAACCACCAATGAAATAAAAAATTAATTGTTTAAATTTACC